>NDGN011463158.1:0-11515 GCA_002564285.1 Tympanoctomys barrerae
ACTACAAAGTGAGCTCAAGGCCAGCCTGAACTGCATAGTGAGATCCTGTCTCAAAAAGACAACAACAAAAATTATGATTGAGTGTTTTCACAACACTAAAAACAAAACAGAACAAAAAGCTAGGACCTTGATTTTGTCTGCAAAGGTCCTGGCTTCTTTAAAAATTTCAAAATCTTTGAAAATTTTATGCAACCTCTGCACGCGGCCTCCAGGGCACCATGGGCCTGGGCCTGGCTCCCTTCCGTCTTCTCAGCTCCTTCTCCACCCCCACACCCACTCTGGCCTTGCTAACCTCTAGCTCTCCAAGTAGACTACGCTTGCCACAGGACCTTTGCACGCACCCTTCCTGCTCACTGCGATACAGGTCCCCTGACAGGGTAGCAACAGCTTCACTCCCTTGACTGTCCTCCAGGCTTTGGTGTCAATTCTACTGCTTGGCAAGGCTCTCCAGGTTGGGCCCCTCCCGCCAGCTCATTTTGTCCTGCTGGGACTTGGCCCCTCCTGAGGGAGTCAGTCCATCTGCATTCATATCACAAGGGCCCAGCCAGGGTCCAGCACACGGCCCAGGGCAGAGAATGAACACACAGACCTCTGGTGTGAGCTGGCACCCTGTGCACACCCACACACCCTTCACACCACCAGCATGCAACACCATGAGCTGTTGTCAAGTTCTGGATGGTCAGGGTGCAAATCCCACCTATGCCCCACCCCTGCAAGTATAAATCACAGCAGCAGCCCGTGTGGATGCACACAGTGCCTGGAGGCCAGCACAGGGCTGATGGTGGCATCTGTGGTGGTCAGTCCTCAGGCAGCAGTGGTGCTTCCTGACTGCACCTCTCTTGGGGCAGCTTGGCCATGCCTTCTAGAGGGTTCTGTTTAAAGCCACTGCTTCTTGACTGTGTGACCTCAGACAAGTGGTGCAACCTCTCTGTGCCTGTTGCTTCCCATGTCAAATGAGAATTTTAAAAGCACTTATTTCAAGCTTGGGCACAGTGGCCCTTGTCAGAAACCCCAGCACTCTGGGAGGCAGGACGATCACAAGTCTGAGCCCACCCTAGTGCTCTTAGTGAGGTCTAGCCTCAAAAGTTTAAAGAAGAGTTGGGGGTGCAGCTCGATGCCAAGAGCCTGGATTCAGTCCCCAAGATGCAGTGCCTCAGTTCATAAAGTCAATTATCTCCACAATTCTGGTCACAAATTGAATTGGATGAGACCTGAATCAAATTCAATGATCAGGTTCAGTGTGGACTTTATGGGGAGCTGTGATTCAGCTGCTATAAAGCTGAAGCTCCACTGAACAGCTTATGAACAACTGCAGCTTATTCTCAGTTCTGAAGCCCAGAAAGCTGGACATCAGGTGATACTTGGTGGTGTCCCAGTGAGGGCTGGGACCTGTGACCATCCTGTTCCTGCTGTGTCTTTCTGTGACGGGGAGAGTAAAGAAGCTCTCTCTGAGGGGCCTCAGCTCCAGGCCATCAAGGATGCCACCACACCAGGCTGTTCAAGTCCCTTACACGAAATGATGTAGCATTTGGTTTGCGGAGACTCCTGTAGACTTTAACACTAGATGACTTCTAGTATAATGTATATACTAGTAAGTAGTCGCTATACTGTATCGCTCAGGAAATCCACAGGGAAGTCTGTACATGTTTATCATTCTGTACACACACAGCCTGAGTCCCCCTCACCTGCCAAAGTTTAAGGCCCACGAAGGAAACGGGAAACTGGAGATCTAGGATGGTCCCAGTCTGAAAAGGACAGAGATGAAGACGCTCGTGCCATCTGTATTCATGGGATTTTAATGTAAGGAGTCTGAGATGGGAAAGGGGGGGGAACAGGGCTGGTTTGCAATGCAGGCAGGGCATAGGCACTGAGGAGCAAAGCATCCTAGCAAAGCGTTCAGGAGAGCAGCTCCAGACGCTTCCTAAGACCCTTGGTCTGTGAAAGTGATTTAAGTGAGAATGGTACTGCCCTCAGCTGCAGCGTTTATTTGGGTTTGCGGTACCAGGGAGGCACGGGCTATTTGCCGGCCTCTGCCCTGGCAGAGGGCATGGGGGTGAGTTTCACTCAAATGCTGAAGGGGCCTCTCCTGGCCATACTGCACCCAGGCCTTGGACTTCTCCCTCACATTAATATTCGCTAATTATAAATTAATCACAGCTTCTCCTGCTGAGCCTCAAAGTGGTTTCTCATGCACATTCAATTGAAATGCAACTTTTTTCAAAGATTTTATCAAGTTTGGTGGAAGTGGCGAGTGCAGAGGACAGGCAGTCTCAATAGGTCGGGGCCTGGTATTTCGATGTGGGCTTCTGGAGGGACATAAAGAATCCCACAGTTCTCTACAAAGTGAAGACAACAGTCCCTACTTCATTTTCACTGCCCAGCACAATAACAAATAAGAATCATTGGATGAACTACGAATTCCTCTGCAAAGATCCAAAGAGCCCACTTCTGCCTCCCCCCACCCCAAGTACCAGCTTCCCCAGGAGAGCCAGACCCCACATCAGGGGATGTCACACTTCCATTTGAAAAACCAAAAGCTGATGATGATTTCAGACATCCTACCACCTTGGGAATGTCAACTCCTGCGTGAGTAGCAGCCACAGCCTGGTCCCCACAGGGAGAGGGGCCGTCCCTCATTCCCCTGATGTCCTGGGCACTAGGACATGTGGTCCATCCCTATCATGGCATGTGATACAGCCTTCAAAAAGAAGGGAATTCTAAGGTAAATGGCACTGTGGTCAACCTGGGGACAGGGTGCTGAGAGAAATCAGCCTGTCACAGAACATTACACACTACAGTCAGCTTCACAGAGACAGATAGCAGCTCAGTGAATGCCAGAGGCTGGGAGGGGGCATAGGGATTCAGTGTCAGTGGGAGGTGGGAGGGGAGATGACGGAAATGCTGTGCCGATGGTGGTGGTGTCAGGCACGCAGCAAGTCAATGAGACGCAGGCCACGGAACCAGACAGTGGGAAATGGAGGTGATAAGAGTCATGTGTGTTTTATCATACACACACACACACACACACACACACACACACACAAGTTCGTGTCACCCAAAGCTCTCACTGGTAGCACAAACTTCAGGACCAGACTTTGTGGGTCTGAGTTGAACCTTCAGATTCTGTACCCTGACCACAACCCAGCCCAGGCCCACGTGCTCTGGGGAACACACTTTGAGAAACGCCACCCTGCACCCTACTCCTGGTCCCACCTCTAGTCTTCACCACCTCGGCCGCTGGCTACCATCTCGGTCTTGGCTTTAGTCCCTCTCCCAGACATGGTGGATTCGGCCCAGGAACCTGCAAGTGCCCTGATCCCTCTCACAGACCCTATCAGATGGGGCCACTGTCACACCCATGTGAGCAGGAACCCGAGGCTCTGAGAGTGTAAGTAATTTAAGTAACTGCCAAAGGTCACACAATGAGGCTTGGGCAATCCCAGTTCCAGCCTGCCCAACGCCCCTACCCCTCACCATCCAACTGTATGTGGCCTCCTGGGCCCACCTGCTGGAGACTCCAGCTCCCTGGCTGCATTGGCTGCAGGTCTGTGTGACCCAAAACAGGACACCATGGCTACCCCTCCCCCAGGGTGTGTAAAGGCCCAGTTGGTAGAAAGGCTGGCACAGTTCCCCTAGGGACAGAATCTCAGGGACATGCCCAGTGCCAGCATCACAGACCAAAGTGTCACAGCTCACCCTTGATCCTCCAACACTGGCCCATTGTCCTTCTCACCTCCCACCCTACCCAGTCCCCTGTACCCTAGAAGCCCTGAACCTGTACACAGGCCATGCCAGCCCTCAGTCTTACGGGACAAGTGACCCCGCTGCTGTCATACGGGCTGGCTCCAGTGCCTGCCCTGCCCTCCCTCCTCACACAGTGCAGCCGAGGCTCACTGCGCCCCTCTGTGACCAGAGCCAGGCCACCCAGGGCAGCAGCTCTTGAGGAAGGGAGAGAAAACACTGGCGAAGCCCAGAGCTCTGTCTCCTCCCGGCCTGCCGGCAGCACACTCACTGCCCCAATTCCACTCTAGTGAGTTCTGGTCTCATGGCCAGGGCTGATGCCGTGCACCCACAGGAACCTGCAGAGCAGTCCCAGGAGACCTTGTTCCAGAGGACCAGGCTGCCCGGGGGCCGGGCCCAGCCCCACCGCGAGCTCATCTTTCCATTGTTTCTCTCCTCCGCTGCTCACAATGCTCACTGCACCGAGTCCAAGACAGAAACCATTAGTGTTCCTTTAACTCTTTTCTGGCGTTTACAACTAATGAGAAATGTATCCTATTACTCTGCTCCTTGTGGTTTCTCACCCCATGAAAGCTAATAAATCTCTTTCTCTCTCTTCCACGACCGCTGCTGCACAGTGTTTATTCTGAAATGTGATTTGAGTTTGCCAGCAGTTGGTGATGAGAGGCAGTGGTTGCTGCGGTCCAGGAATACGCGGAGCAGGGCAGTGGCGTGGAACTGGGGCTGCGTTTGCGCATTCACTGATTGATGGAGGAGACCCATCAGGTTGCTCTGCAGAGAGCTAAACAGGGTTTGCACCCATAAGGATTGGGGCTGTGCGGCTGGGGCCTCTCCCCCTCCTGCTGCACCGAGGCTGGGACTCAAACCCTGCCCGAGTGGGGGCCAGATCGTGTGACACACTCATTCTGCTGGACACTCGCCCTGCTGGACCTGAAGGCAGTTGCCTCCTTGAGCTCAGAGGTGTAGAGACCCAGACCTACTACAAACACCCTTGCTCCTGCGGGGGACCCATGCACCCCCAAAGACCTCCAACAACCAAATCATGGTCCTTAAGTGAGATGAGGTCTAGAGTAGATTTCATCCAAAAATCTGTTACGGCTAGAGTAGATTTCATCCAAAAGTGAAGAGCTTGGGACATAGTTGCTGCTTGCTGGTGCCAAGGGACACTGTGAAGACAGGCATATTCCCCAAGCTTCAAGCCCACTGGTCCTTATGCCTGACCCAGGCATGCTAAGTCCTAGGGGAGGGCAGAGGAGGAACAAGGTGGCATCCTTGTAGTTGTGATGAATGCCCAAGAGGGTGACTCTGGCCTCTGTGAAATGTTTTGTCGTTGTCACTGTGGCTTCACTGGAGGGCCTATTTCTAGAAGTTATGAATGGTAACCAAAGGGAGGGACTGGGAAGGAGGAGGCACACAGGGAGGGTGGTGGGGACCGACAGGGACAGAGACAAGGAGAGGGGTATGCATGGCATCCTAGGAGCCAATGCTGAGCCTGGGGAGCTTCTTCTGTGATTCCCTTTACAGTTCCCACATGGCCACAGGCCACCTGAGGTGCATGCCAAAGACAGGCAGAAAAAGTCCTTCCTCTGATCTCAGGCCTGCTGCTTTCTAGAAACCTATTTCCATAGGTGGCTATTTCCTGAGGAGCCCTGGTACCTGAGTCCAACATGCCCATGGAGCCCTGGCACCAGTCCAGACACAGTTAGTATCCTGTTTCCTCCTGCCAGCAGCGATGTCCATGGCGAGACCAAGGCCAGGAGCTCTGAGGTGAGAATGGGGGCTAAGGCCCACAGTGGGCAGGGGCAGGGAATGATCAGATCCCAGCCTGTTCCTCCAACCCCTCCAAATAACCAGTCACAACACTCAGCCAACCCAGTGACACAGCCTTCAGCCTCCTGAGACCCTGGGGAAAGGATCCAGCTGGTCCATCAGTGTGGAAACCATCTACGACCCCAGATTTTCCAGGGCTTTCCAGGTGAACCAGTGGCCTTGCTGGCTCTGTAGGTGCAGCCAAGCCCTCTGCCTGCTGCCACTCAAGGGAAACCATGGCTCCAACCAGTGCCCCAAGCTTGCCCTCGTGCCTTGGTGCCCTAGGCAGTCTGGAGGGTTCCAGAATGGAGAGGTGGAGACCTCACAGCAGTGAGTAGTGATGAAATTAGTGCTCGGGCTTCTTGGTTCCACATCTGTGCTTGAGGAAGCAGAGGAGGGACCTAAGCCAGGCCCACAGAGGTCAAGCCCATGCTTATCCAAGGCCCATTCCTCACATACAGTGTTCACACACCATACAGTGACCAGGACTTGCTGCTTTACAAGGCCCCCACTGGTCTCCAGGCATTTCTGGATCTCAGAACATTCTCTTACTGACCTTCTCTGACTGTGGCTGTCCCACAGGGGCTGAGGTGGAGGGATGACTGCAACGTGTGAAGGTGTGGGGTCATACAGCGTTCCGTACTAGGGTTAAGTATGCGGCAGGGCTGCTGCCAACAGAGGGTCTACTGATAGTTCCCAAGGCTAGACTTCGGCATCCCAAGCAACCAGCGTCTACTAGAGGCAGCCAACCTGTGTGCTATGCTTTGGGGACAGCTATTTGTGAGAAAGTAAAAACACTGTCCTCTGACCAGGTATCTCTCACTATCCTTGTCACTGGAACATAATACCTGATGCCCACAACAGAAGGGAACACAGGTTTATTCTAGCTCATAGTTTGTAGAGGGTTCATCCATGGGCAACTGGTTGGCTCCAGGGCAGGGTGGCACCACACAAGGGCAAGGCAGAGGACAGCTGCTCATGGTTTAGAGCACAGGAAGCAGAGAGACTCCAGGGAGGAGCCAGGCAGGGTGATAAGCATCTGGACCATGACCCTAGTGACCCGCATCTTCATACAGGCCCCACTTCCTAACAATAAGTCAACTGTAGGCTCCATAATTCAATCCCTTCAGCCTATGAGCACAAGAGGCTCTTGGGGGACACCCAATTATAACCATAACACCATGCTTTAGAGCTGTTCTGACTGCAGAGAAGAGACCCTGGACTGGGGAGTCCTGTGTACTCCTTGCTCACAGCCCTGCCCAAGGAGGGGCTGGCTAAACACAGAACACAACGGTGCTTGACTGCAGCCCCAGAAGCCAGGTCCCAAGTGGGGCCACGTGAAGAGCCCTCAGCCAGTGCTTCTCCTGACTTCTACAGCACAGTTCCATAAAGAAGCATCTGCTGAGACACAGGGTCAGAGGCTGACAATTTTAAAATGTGAAAGGTCTGAAAACTGCAACCAGGAAAGAAGCTTCCTTCCTGTGCAGGCTGCACAGCCTTTGAGTAAGGGTCACCCACAGTAGTCATGTGCTGGCAGCAAGGACAGTCCAGAGCTACTAACATCAGCCCAAGGAACAACAGTGACAATGCCCTGCCTTCCCCCAAGGCCATCTCCCCCCAAGGCCATCTGCATAAAATGAAGGCAGTGGGGGGGACGGTCTCAGGATCACATGGCAAGTGTGGAACATCCTATCATTCACCATTTTCCCTCCAATGCTGTTTAACTACCTTTCAGGTCTCTGTTATCAATCATGAATGACCAGGTGCACCCACATGAGGATGTCATCCCCTAAGGAAAGCAAACGCATAGGGTGTGGCAGAGCAGCCACCAGGCTCACCCCACAGTGCTTGATGATACACGAGGAGCTGTACACACAGTCCGGTCCTCTGCTGCTAAGACTGCTCCAAGGCAGGTGCAGTGTGGCAACTATAACCCAGACTTGCAAGGCTGAGGAAGGAGGATCTGCAGCCTTGGCTGCTTAGTGAGTTCATAGTGAGCTGAACTACACAGTGAGGGCCTAGCAGGCTTCAAGACTCCAGGCCCTGCCTTTCAGGATGGTTGTGCTTGGAAGGTGCATGGCTCTCAGTCAGGCTCACTTCCTGTAAAATGGCTGGCGGCTGCCTTGAGGCATCCTGTGGAAGCAAGATCAAAGAGGGTGGCTCTCCAGGATCCAGCAGGAGAGAGATGCTTCCTCAGCTTTCAGAAGACCAGGAACTCAACACAGTCCCCTGGGCCACAAGCAGCAAAGGACACAGCTGAGGGCAAGCTGGAGTCCTGTCCTGGCAGTCCCAGGCTTCCTCAGTCACCCCCAAAACTTGCTGACAGGATCACCAGGACTGCTTCTCAAGTAGGCCTGAGGCAAATCCTGTGCCCTAAGCAACCAATCAGATCTTTCTGTACCTCATGCTCATCTGGGATTTGGAGTACTAAGATGTCAGCCCAGGAGGTCACTGGCCACAGTGTGCTCCTTCAGAACACACACAGCATTGCAGTGCCCCTCCATACCACACTGCATGGTGCCGAATCCAGACCATGCTTCGCTCCAGCCTTGGCCTCTCTCCCTTCCTTTGCATGCATTCCTGCACCCCAGGCTTCTACCACAGAGCCTTGGCACTTGCTGTTCCCTGGGCCAGAGATGCACTCACAACTTTATGACTCACCTCTTTCTCCCATCAGGCCTCTGCACAGCCCTGGCCTCTTCAGAGAGCCCCTGCCCCTTAGCATTTGTCACTCTTATTAGATGTTTATCAGCAATCCTTCCTGCTAGGAGCTACACACCACGAGGGCAGGACTGCGTCTTGTCCTCCTCACACCCCAGAGCTGAAGTAGTGCTCGGCACACGGCTGGTACTACACCAATACCTGCTCCGTGAAGTAACATCACCATCCTCTGAGGTAATGAGCCACGGTTACCCACTACCCCATGTTACCCTTCTAACTCCTACAACTTCTGTTTTCCGAAGTCCCCGAGTACAGAGTTTCATGCTGAGCCCAGCTCAGGTGGGGCACAATCTCTCTCCCAAAGCTGCCCACAGCCTCCTGTGTCCACCCTTGTGCTGAGGCAGAGGCCCACAGCGCCCTAAAAGGGCCACTGGGGACAGGCCTGGAGGGTCTGCGGGCCTCGTACAGGTCTTGTCTGGAGCCAGACACACCCTGGGGATGTGACCAGGCCCACAGGCCGTTCCTCGCTGTCTTCTCTTGAGAGCTTAGGATCCCTCAGGCTGCCCACCGCTCACTCCCTGCTGGGGCGGAGACAGGCAACACAATTAGCGTCTCACAGGAGCAACATTACAGCACATCATGAATTTCCATCGGTTACATTAAATTAAAACTGCAGAATTTCCTCGAAATCCTGCCACCCACTGTGAGGCTCTGGCTCGAATGTGCAGACGGCAGTTCAGCGCAGCCCAGCTGGGTCACCAGGCACCAGAGGGACCAACAGAGACTTCGAGGCACTTCCTCTGCTCTCTGCGCCCTGGCCTCCTACCCTGGCTGGGCTCACAGAGGCAGGTAGAAAGAGTACAAAAATGTCAAGGAACTCACTGTCTTCTTCTCACATTCAGTCTCCAGGTACTTAATGTTTGTCAGGCTGTTCTGCACCACTGCAAAGCCAAAACATCATCAGGCATTGCCAGGGGAAGCTCACCTGCCTCGGAGTCTGGCTAGCACTTCCTGACCTCACATCTGGAATACAGGGCCCAAGGACACCCACCACACCAGACGAAAGGTATTTATCAAGTAGGTTCAGGAAAAACATGGAAATCGTCCCCACCCCAGGAATCAGCTGTAGCAGTAGCACTTCCTGCTATCTGCCCTAGATCAGCACTCCAATGTCCACAGCATGGTCACAGACACTGGGACACACAGCACTGTCCAGCTTTCTCTCATCGATCCTCCCTGATTGTCAGCTCACCAAAGCTTCTGAGAAGTTTAGCAGCTTAGAAAACCAGAAGGAACCGCAATTCCCATCACTTCCCTGACCATGAAATACATTACTCATGACCTTACACATGGCAGAGTTCAGAAAAAGTGGAATTCTGGGACCTTGAATACTGACACAAGCAGGCAAAAGAAAGCAAGGTCTTATTTTCTTTTGTTTTGTTTTGAGACAAGGTCTGCTAAGCACAGTATTTTGGGCTGGCCTTGAATTCACTAAGTAGCTCAGGGTGGCCCTGAATTCACAATGATCCTCCCATTCCCAGGATTTAGGCCCTGCTATCACATCAGGCAAGAAAGCAGGCTTCATTTCAACCCTGGAAGTTTTCTAAAGATGAGCTCATGCCCCTTGCCCTGTTTTGTCTGAGCTAGGCATCCAGCAAACCACAGGCTGCCCTAAAGCAATTACCTTCCAGTCCTTTATCAACACATGGAAGGTGTCAGTGCTAATGTCCCTTAATGATGATGCAGCAGCCCTGGCTTAGACACTTTGCCAGGGGCCACCTTGCCTAGTCCTGGAAGTCACAGCCTCTCGCTTAGAGGCTCCTTTCTAGGCCAGCAAGGGCTTTGGCCATTTGTCCTTCTCTTCTGAAATAGGAAAAGGGTCAAGGTCAGCCCTGAATGTCCCTGTTGTTTATGACAAATGTTTGTAAAACCACTAGATTTAGGACAAGATGATCTGGCACACTCTAACCCAGTTCCTGTGGCTCCATGACTCAGAAATAAGGGTGACGGCTCCCTTCCCCACAGGGCTCACTGAAGGGCAGTGTCGCTCAGCTAAAAGACCCTCCTACCACTCACACATACAACAGAGTTACTAGGAGTCTGAGAATTTCAATGACTAAGAAACAGTTGTGGATGACACCTTAGAAAACAGACCAGGCTGGGCATGTGGCTCAGCCACAGAGCCCTTGTTTAGTATATGCAAGGCTGCAAATTCCACCCCAGAATTGCAAGAAAACAAAAAGAAACATGAAACACAGACACATCTCCAGTTTGGAAAGACGAAAAAACCCAGGAGGTGAGTGGTGGCAATGTAGCACAACAGTGTGGTTGTGTTACTCAGTGCCACTGGGCGGGACATCCCCAAGATGATTAAGACGGCTGAGTTTCCTGGGCACATACACGCCCAGGAAATAATTGGGAAGGAAGAAAAATTTCAGAAGATGTTGGGCTTAAATCAGTTCTCCACATCTTGGTGACTGTGACCCAGGTAAGTGACTAAGCCTTTTTGGAGTGCTGTTCTACAGGATGTCACCTTCAGGGTGACCCACAGGAGAAGCAGTGGCCCTCCTGGTGCAGAATTCCCGGGGTGCGTTTGGCTGCAGTGTTACATAAAACCCACGCTATACCCAAGACACTGTACCTCTAAGAGACAAGGTGGGAGTGAGGGAACCACTCAGGTTCAGCGTGTATAAGTAACCTGCCCAGAGTCCCACAGCCAGCAAGTCCAGTCTGGGTCCTCTTGCTGCCCTATCATACACACACCCCACCGTCTCAGTCAGGTATCGCTCTCTCTGACACTCTTGTGCTGTTTGGCATTTTCATTGGTGGAAGTAATGGGCACTGGTCACATTCTGCTCCTTGCCCTGGACGGGTTACACCAGCATGGTCACTTTGTGACAGTCTGACTATCACACTCCCGACATTCTGAATGGATGTTCTCCTTTAATCTAAAAATTAAGTGTGCTCTTCTTTCTTTCTAAACCTCCTTCAGGGGCTCTACCTACCAAAACCAAGTCAAAGTTTCGTCTCACATGAATGCCAAATTTTAGCATCCAGGAGGGAGGTGGAAGCCACGTGCAAAGAGCCCCCAGCAGCTCCCTACCGTGGCCACAAGGCACTGCTCTCCTGGCTTGGGAAGACAGCCCAAGAGTGACCCCTTGTGCTGGGGGAATCTGAGAAGCAAGAGCTGCCTCAGAGGACGGAGGGAGGGGAGAGAGGCAGAGAAAAGGAGGGAGGATTTGTCTTCTGGCAGATGCTGAGGCTCTGTGGGAGACCTTTAAACCCCAGGATAATGGGGGATAAA
>NDGN011463165.1:0-16009 GCA_002564285.1 Tympanoctomys barrerae
GAGTCCTGGTAATGGTGTCGAGAGTGCTTGTTTCCATTCAGTCATCCTAGGTGCTAGGTGGCGAGTGGCTGAGGCCTCTCACTTGGCCACTCAGCAATACTGAAGGAAAAAATGCACTTACCACATGCCCGCTCAGGGCCCCTGCTGCTTGGACAAGGGGGCCTGGCCGGAGGGAAGTGCGCCCTCCCTAGGCCCACAGCAGAGTACAGCACAGCTGACCTCTTCACACCCAGGCCAGTGGGTGCGGGACTGTAATCACATCACACCATAGCGAGAAAATGAGGGCACCGCTGCTGGAAACAAAGTGTAACAGATTTTATAACATTTCTAGTGGGACAAAATCTGTGAGTTTAGCAGATGCCTCTTAAGGGCTTCCAGAGAAACAGAACAAGTAGGGTAGAGGTAGGTCACAGGGAGGAAGCACGGCTTATTATATGGAATTGGATGAGGGGCTATTGAAGCTAGCGAGGCCAACGCTCAGGCAGCTGACTGGCATCTGGAACCTCAAACTGGGACCAAGCCTCTGTGATGAGCCTGGGGCGAGATCTCTGCGCTGAGGTGCCTCGGGCTGCCGTTAGAGCCCTCGAGCACTGGCTGAGGCCCACCAAGGTGAGGGAGGGAAAGCGGTGCTTCCCCAGTCAGCGCACTGCAGGCCGGGGCTGGGTACTGCTAAGGCAGCATCTCGGGCAGTGTTTGCCTGCACAGTCGGGCACCATACACCTACCCCGCTGACACACAGAACCGACCATCGCAAGATGGGGGCGAGCAGGGACCTCTGGAAAGCGTTTTACCTGTAGGCCATTTGGTTCAATGCACTTTTTGTTTTTAACTTTTGTTTTAAAAATAAATGTGAATAACCAAAAGAGCTTGCAATTCTATGCATTTCAGAGGAAAATAAATTTTCTCATAAAATGAAGACTTAAAAATTCAGTATGTAAAAACAAAGAGAATGTAAAATGTGTAAGCTGATTTAAACATCAAAATATTTTATGCATATTTAATTTTTAGAGCTCTGTACATGGAGAAGTATATTTGAATCTTCTGCTAGTGACCTATTTTACCCAGATTTCTTTTTTTTAATTTTTATTTGTTTATTTATTTTTTTAATTTTTTGAGTCCCGGGGATGGAACCTAGGTCCTTCACACTGAGCTACAGCCACAAATCTGATTTTTTTCCTAGACAGGATCCCCGTAAGTTGCTCAGGCGGGGCTCACACTTCTACAGTTATGGGATGGCAGAGATGGACCAGAATTCCGAGCTGTTTTCCATGGCTTTCAGAAGGTCGCCACTGGGAGAAGCTCTCGGGTGTCACTGGCACAGCCCCAGATCACAGATGAGTATGCTGGATCCAGAGGCCGAACCGCAACGGCCCAGCTCGAGCTAGCAACAGCAACAGGCCTCCTGCCTTTCTCTGCTGGGGCCTCGTTCCTCAGCTCATCTTCCACTCTTGTTACAGTGGGGAAAAGAAAAATAAACACACATGAAGCCCACATTCTTCACCCCAGGCCGCATGGGCCACACTTCAGCCAGCTGTGAGCCAGATGTCTGCCTTCCCTGAAAAGGCTACATGGGACGAGGGCCACAGGACAGAGGGAGTCCTGGCCCGGCGGAAACAGCATGTGCTGCAGAAGGCATGGAGGGGCAGCTGTGTATCCCAGGAGACAGCTGAGTGCACAGAGGGGCAGGAAGGAGCAAAGCGGTGAGGCTACCGCCCTCGTTTGCCTTTTGTTCACTGACGTTGTGGCTGCGGGCCTTGGTCTCCTCTAGGAGGGTAAGGAACAGCCTAGCACAGCTAAGTGAGAAGGCGGAGGACGTCTCCACCCTGGTTTTGCCGCTTACACACGGTCTGCCCCAGTGCCATACACTTTACCCTTTCAAGCAGAGCTCTGCTCACAACCTGGGATGAAACTTTGGCTGTGACCTAAGCGTGTGGCGCAGGTGAAGAGGCTGTCACAGCCTCTAGTCCCCAGATCAGGTGCTCGACAATGAGTCCTCCTTCCCCCCTCCTTTCCCCCTCTAAAGCCCAATTCCAGAGACCTCTGCCTGCCTCAGATCTCCAGTCAGCCCCCGCGATTCCAGCTTCGCCACCTCTCCTGTTCATGGAGCATTCACCACATCCTTCCTCAGAGGCGGCGGTGGCAGCAGCTCTGCTAGGCTTGTCCCTTCCCTCCCAGAGCATCCACACTGACTTGAAAGCCTCTGCGGCGGCCCACAGCCGGAGCTTCCTTGGATGGGGTATTTGAGCTTCACCTTGACAGCAGCATTGCCAACATTATTGCCAGCCACCAGCCACAGCCCTGGTGGCCCTTGCCAAAGTCACGGGTGGGAAAGCCAGGCGCTTCCCTGTAGGAGTGGCTGTGCTATGGTACACCGATGCATCAGCCCACACTTCGGAAGCCAGGTGTGGCTGCCTTGGCATGCTCGCTTTCCCGAACACAAACAGGCTCTTGCGAATAGCTCTCCCTCTGCTAGGGAACTCAGGAGGCCCGGTCTCCTAAAATCTTCAGTGTTGGCCCAATTGTCAGTGTCCCTGGGAGGCCCCAGTAATGTCTGAAATCCAAAGCTCAGCGGGTCTCTCTGGGGTCTGAGCCACCCCTGTGCTGTGTGCCCCTGTGGAAACCAGGACAGGGGAGCTGGAAGGGCCCTTTTGGGCTCCGGGCCTGGGAAGGAGCTGATTGGGATCTGGGTGTCTGGGGCCCAGCAACCCAGGACTCCCTTGGGTGAGTCACATTCAAGCCCGAGCCCATCTGGTGCTTGTGTTTGCAGCATTAACCACTATAGAAGGCAGGGAAATGAGGTGAACACATAATCTGTGAGCTGGGAGGAGGCTGAGAAATCATTTAATCCAGCTTCTGTTTTTGTGAGACAGGGTCTCATCATGTATCCCAGGCTGCCCTTGAACTCATGCAGCACAGGCTGCACTCAAACTCACCTGGTCTTCCGGAGTCTGGCTCCTCAGTGCAGGGATGACACTTATTTTAGGAGCCTCTGCTAAGTTCTACCACTCATGTCCAGCCCACTTTCCAAGACCTTCTCTTTCCCCACAAGTCCCAGGACCTGAGCTGACCTCTTTCCCTCTCTATGCTACCACCTGCTCCACATGGAAGCCCCCTCACCTGTACTCTCTGGAGGATGGGATCCTCTACCCAATGCTACAGATTTTACACCTCTGCACCAAACAACTCTAAGTAGAGAAGCAACAAACAGGTCCTCTGCAAATTCCCTACCTGGGACACAAATTCAAGCAACCTAGTAACCAAGGGGGGGAACCCCCAAAGTCCCTGGATGGCAGAATTCATAGTTCCCAGTACCCACACTTCTAGTGGGCAAGAGGTGTGAGGCCCCCTATCATTTCCACCTTAGAACACGGAGCTCCTCAGCTATAGAATACAATCCATATTGGTGGGACAATGGGCCGCTCTACCCTCTAGACAGCAACTGGTTCCCATGGTAATGATCACCTTTGGGCATCACCTCATGCCCTCCGTTTTACAAAGGAAGTGCTGAGGCCATGTACATCGAGGGACATGCCAAGATCCCCCATTGGGTGCACAGCCCAACCCAAAACCTTAGCCTTGCTACTTCCTGCAGTGGTATTTTCCATACAAGCAGTTTCTCAGCCTGAGGAATTGCCAGGCCCTGTCTTGCTCAGCCTTGCTTAGCTGCCTAACAAGGCACCAACTATTCTTTTGGTTTGGGTATAAAATCCTACATCCACTTTCCAGGGTGGGGCAAAACACTGTCAAACCTTGTAAGCACAAACTCCCTTTGATCTCCTCTGAGCACAGTTACTGCTTCTCAATGCTCCTATTCTTCTTGCACCTCCAGAAGGAGCCAGTCTTGTCTAAACAACCTGCTGGGATACACATCTGGCTAATCCTCAGAGGCATCTGGATAAATCTAGCTCTCTCTGTTGGCTCTAGGCTGAGAGAAATGATGCCATTCCCTAAAATAAATGTAATGGAGTCAGAAATCAGAGGATGCTTTCTGGAATCAAATATAAAGGTTGGCTGGGCATCTCGGTACGGTATGACCCTGGAAATTTAGCAAACCCCTGCGAGCCTCTATAAACTAAGGTTAATGACAACTACTTCTCTGTGAAGGTTTATGAGGTGATGTATGGGAAGCGCCCAGCTCCTTTGACATTAATCAAAAAATTTCATTACTCAGTTTCTCCCACGTTCTCCCCAGTGTTTAAGTACCAGTAACTTGACTACACATGAAGTGTGTCTCTGTTTGTATGTGAGTTCCAGACCCAGAAGGACTCAAATGGCCTCCACAAAGACCATGGAGCACCCTTCCTAGCCAGACGGCCCCTGCCAGCTGCGTTCCTGGTATAGGCCATCAATAGCTCTGCTCTCCGTCACCAGTAAAACACAAGCCCTGTTGTCTTCCTCCATCCACTTTAGAAAGGGGGCGGGCTCACCCCCGCGGTCCTGGAGGCTGGCGTGCATGCTGGCGGAGGCGTCGTGACGTCAGAGCGTGCGTGGGCGTGGTGAGCCGGGCATTCAGCCCGGAGCTTGAAGGCGAGGGCCGGGCTTGCTCTCGACCTAAGGTTCTCGGGAGTCTTACTTTATCCCCGACATCAGCACTGATCTCTCCCATGGGCGGCGACTCCCTGACCTAGCTAGCTCCTCCTGGATCCCACCTCGCACGGGTTGCACCCCCCACCCCAGCACCACTACACCGGGGACACAGCCCCAGCACTGGAAGCATCGCGGGCCGCGCCTGACCCTATCCTGACAGTTACGGAGTAGATGTAGTGCCCAGGCGTTCTCGGGCGCAGATGATGACTGGGTCTCCGCCAATGCTTCCCGATGGGGCCTGGAAGCGCCGGTGCCGGGCCGCATCACTGCAAGCGTCTGTCCCCTCCCTTGTCTCCCAGGCTCCTCCGCACTCTCTGCTTCCTGACTCTCGCGGGCCCATCGCATTTTCCTCTGCCTAACGCTGCACCACTCAACCGTGGCCTGAACTCTCGAAACACCGTGAGCTACAATCCACCTCTCTTTTTTCAGTTTGTGGGACTCCGCTACTAGGTTTTGCCTCTCAGACATGGACGGGCCACTAAGGCATAAGCACAGCAACGCTACGCTCCTGGAAGAGCTTTGCTTATGTACAGCAGCCCTTCCCAGAGATGTTGAGATCAGATGAAAACATGGTTCTATGTGAAAATTAGAACCTTGAAAGAAATGGCCTCAGGCTGCGGAAGGCTGGTCAGGAGCGGCGTGTGAAAGGCCCCTGGTCTCCACGACCGCATCTGTTTAGGAAACGCTGGATTAGAGAGGTTTCTTAGTATAGAACTTCTGTGTACCTTCAGTCCGCCAGCTTGCACTAGGAATCTCCAGGACTGGGCTGTAGCATGCCGCGTCTCCAGGAATACTTGATAAGCAAGTCTGCTTTAAAGACTGAGTCATGCCCAGTGTTCAGCAGAACAGTGCTTTTGGCACCACCCAGCAGACAGGCTTCCCAGAATCTCACAGCCCCGAGGATGAAAGGCGCTACTGTCTCACCATCTTACTGGGTACCCGGCCAGTAGGAAAGAGCAATTTAGTAGCATAAAAGACAGCTTTTAAGAGCAATTCCTCCTGGCAGCCAGGAGCAAAAGCTGTGGTTATCAAGCGTGAGGAACCTGGAGCCACACTGTAATGGCCTAAAATGCAGGTGCCCTGGGGTAGCTCCGGGAGCCCCAAACAATTATGGAGGATTTTAGCTGCAAGGTAGCACCCCAGGACCACTGAGGGGCTCCGAGGCGACGGATGGGAAATGACTGGCTATTCTTTCTTCTTGCTTTTCTTCTCCACTTTTTAAAAATATACTTAAACAGTACGGTAGGCTATGTGAAATTTAGAAAGAAAAATGAAAGAAATGGCCTCAGATGAGGGAAGGCTGGTCAGGAGCCAAGTGTGAAAGGCCTCTGCTCTCTGAGTGTGAGCTGGTACATGAGAAGCGAGATTCCCGGGGGATGTCCCTAGGCCCCCAGGAATACAAGCAGCTGAGAAATGAGGGCCCATCACAGCTCTAGACTCCTGTGCAGTGGTCTTCTCACCTGTTAGTCCGGTTTTCACTACTGTCCCAAATGGCCAAGATAATAAACCTGCCGAGAGAAACCAGCTATGTGGGCTCCTGGTTCTGGCAGTTCTGGTCTGAAATAAGCTGGCCCCATCACTTTGCGGTGCAGTGAGGCAGCACAGTGTGGCGGGAGCTCACTCCATAGAGAGAGAGCAAAAGGGAGAAGCAGGGAGGAGCTGGTGTCCCCTTACCTCGTTCAGGGGTGCACTCCAGGGACAGATCCACCCCACTCCACTCCAGGTCTTAACGGCAGAGCACATCCCAGTGGGCCCGCTGGGGACTGAGGCCTTGACATCTAAACAGTAGCGTCTTTGATACTGATGTTAGGAGGTGACGTATGCTCCAACACCATTTCATCTGCTGTTCTTTCGATCAATCCAAATATCCGTGGTCTCTTCTCCACTTACCACCACTACCAAATAAACATACTATACATAGGTGTAAGGAGAAATGCAGAATTTTACTGAGGCATCCATAAAGGAGACTGGAAATAATTAGAAGGCACATCCACAGAAAACTACTCAAAAAGGTTTTGTGTTGTGGTGGTGGTTGGTGTTCTTTGGTTTTGAAGAAAGGATTACATTTCTTATCTCCCGCAGGAAGGCCCTCTACCATGATTTTTCTGGAGAACCCAATGTCTCGTGTACCTTTAGGCAGTATCTCTCCTGGCCAGTTCCCACCATTTATTCTCAGAACTTACAGATCAAAGGCAGCAAAGAAGAAAACAAGACAAATGTCAAAAGTTCAAATCCTGGCTTTGTAACTTCCACATTGAGAAACCATGCCCAAGTCACTGCCTTTTTCTAAGTCTCCATCTTCTTTGGGGGATGGACAGAGGATTGAGGATTATAATCCTACTTTTCATGGTCATTTTATGAATGAGAGTAAGGGAAGTCGGAGCAGGTATCCTAGTGCACAGGGAGGCACTCCATGAGTCAAGGAGGAGCAATGCGCAGAGTCTGGACCCAGGTAGTAGCTGTTACCATGGGAGGGAAGAGGCAGGTGCAGAGACAGGGTGTCTAAACAGCCCAGGTGCTGCGGCATGAGGGAAGCGGTGATCGGGCCCTGTCGCTGGGATGGAGCGCCTGGCCTCACAAGTAGCTCGGAGCACAGTGATGATGCAGCCTGATGGCTGAGCATCAGGAACTGCTGTGAAAAGGAGCCAGTGCCCCCCAAGGTAGGCCCTGGGGGATAGAGGCCTGAATTAATTAATTAAGATGATAGTTGTAGATTTGCTTGATATCCAAGCAGATAGATGACAGGGCCACCTAATGGGAGAATGTGGTTGTTGGGAATGTAAATAAATGGCTTTCTGCCTCTAAATTCTAAACATCTTTTATAAATTTATGGTTCATTTTCAGTTTCATTTTCAGGTATATATATTTCATGTTGCTTTGTAGAGTAACTACTGAGGCATAATGTTGACATACCTTATCCTCATGTTCAGCTTGGTCACAAGTGACTAAGAACAGCAAATTGTAATGCTTTGCTCTTCCAAAAAGTAGAACAACAAACACGCCTGAAGGTCTTCTGTGCTAACCAGTATTTTGAAATAGAGAAACAAACCTACTTTTTAAAATTAGACAAAGAAAAGTCAAAATCCTAACTTGGACCCTCAAGAGTATGAAGCTGTCCATATTATGTAGTCTCTCTGAGTCTCAGTTTTCCCCTCTGTGTAATGGACATGAAAATCTCTACCTCTCCAGATGGGTCTGAAGCAAAATTAAGGAACCACGAGGAGGAGTAGGTGAGTGGCACACGGTTAATGCACGAACAAGTCAGTTTGACTTCTGTGAAGATGAAAATTTCAAGACTTAAATTATTATGAATCTTTATATTAGATAGACAAAGGAAATAAGAGTGTTCCAAATTTGGTGTGTGCCTTTGGTGTCTGTATGTCTACTCTTAAGAGCAGAAATAGGATATAAAGAAAACTCAAGGCTCTAGTCACAATGTTAACTCTTTGGTGTACTGAGATACGTGGCCACAATATGACAGGAGGAGTTGTGCAGAGGGACAGGGATATGGGACCAAAGAAGAAAGGGAAGAAAGGAAAGATGGAGGAATAAAGAGGAGGAGGAAGGGAGCTTAAAGAAAAGAGAGATGTGCAGGCCTTGAGTGGTAAGAGGTTGGACCACCACGCTCTGTGGGTGGAAGTGCAGAGTGAGAGCCAGGGCCCCAGACCTGGTCCCGCCCCTGCAGCTTCTTAGTTCTGTGAAAATAGCTAGGAATGTCCAATCCTTAGCTTCCTCAACTGATAATTAGGGGACCATTGTGGGAAGGTCAGCAATATCTGCTGTAAATTAGAGTGCGTTGTAAAAATCTATTCATACGTGAGAAATTATGAATCACCTGCATGATAAAGTCAAAACACTAGCTAAGCTGTAGCAAGTGACTATTGTGTATGGGAAATTAGTCCAAGTCCTTTATATTCTTAATTCTCTAGCTTCATCTCCCCCAGAGCAGGTGCTATAATTATTCTCCTTTCACAGGCTGGGAAAACTAAAACAAAAGATATTAAATAGCTTGCCCGAGGTCACAGAGCCGGTAGGTGTGAGAACTAGGCTTCTAACCAAACCTCAGTCAATTGGCTTTGGAGCCTGGAGGCTTTGCCAGCCCGCAGCACTCGGGCACCTGCAGACCTGGCTGCTAATTGAGGACTGCTCACCTCTGCAGTTATCTGTCTTGCCTAAGTCAGAGCCGGGAGCATGCTGGTCTCCACCGCTTTCAGATAGACAGAGCAGCTGCAACCTCTTACCTTGTGGAGTTGTTCAACAGTAAGCCAGGCTGCATGCACAGCCGGTCAGCTCGATAAATTGTCATCGCTCTCTCCCTTCCCCGCCCCACAAAGGCTAACCTAGCTGTAGCTCACAAGTCTTGCCTTACCCAAGACTGGACAACAAATCAGTGGAAAACAAACTTGTAAAAGCATAAATGAATGAAGTAGCTGTGGGTTATGACAACTCTTTGGAGGATGTAACCAGCATGGCAGTGGAGAAGAGCAAGGACACCCGCTGAATGAGGGCGCCCCCGCCAGCAGCACCGAGGAGGTGATAAATCACACAGAGACCAGCAGGGATGGTTTTAATCTCCTAGCAGGAGCTGGAGGAGCCCTGATACCAATGGAGGCTGCTGGGAACTCTGGGAGAACGGGTTTTGAGAGAAGTAATGGGGTCACACTAGTATTTCTTTTGCCTGAGGGTCATGAGCAAAGTGTTCTATGCGGATTTTGTGTGTACGGTTCAGTCCCACAGGCAGACCTTGCTAGGCCCAGATCTGTTTCCAACCTGAGTTCTGTGCTCTTCTCTCTTGCCATTGCCTCCTATTAGTGGTAGTCGCCAGGGGAGGGTTTGAGAGTAAAGCTCCTCTTTTCATTTGGGAAAACATCCGGCCCCGTGATTGGTTGGAGCCAACACTTGAGCTTCTCTTTTTCAGCATACACATAAACAGAAAGATTTTAATTTTAACATGAAAATTTGATAAATCTAATATGCAGCGTTGCCAGGTCAATACCTACAATTCAAATGCATGTACTGTCATTACGGAATCTCCATTTGGTGACCTATTAAGACAAAGTGGAGGGGCCAGGGAGCTAGCTCAGTAGGATAAGCACTTCCCTGGCAAGTGCAAGGGTCTGAGTTCAATCCCCAGTTCCAGAAAAAAAAAAAAAAAAACAGAGTAAAAGAGCCGGTTAGCTAAATCACACCCTGGGTAGCCATTCTGTAGGGCTTATTGGGAAGAGGCATCCTTTCTGCCACTAAGGGCTGGTAAAAGAGTTTTTCTGAGGATCAGCAAGATAGCTCAGTGGATTAAGCGCCTGCTTTGGCAAGCGCAAGGACCAGGGTTCAATCCCTCGTCCTGCATGCTGTGCCAGCCCCGGCCCCAGGGCATGCTGAGTTGAGGCATAGTGGCACACACCTATAATCTCAGTGCTGGGGAGGCTGAAAACGGGGATCTCCACGAGTGTGAGCTGCATAGTGAGACCCTGTACCAAATACATAAAACTAAAAAAAAAAAATTCTGGAAAATGACCTCACAGGGAAGGAGAGAGCTCTGATCAGCGGTTTGCTACACAGAGGCAATGGTTGAGAGGATATACAATGTGTCACAGTGTGACAGAATAGACCCAGAGGAAACTTCTGTCTGTCACCAACCTGTCATGTGGCCCTTTATTTCACACCTACTGCGTGCTGGCAATATTACACAAAAGGAAGACCTAGCAATTAGCAAGTGGGCTAAACAAACACTTGCCCCACGGGCTCTGTGCCTTCAGGTAGTAGGGATTATAAACTGAATGTGTCACCCAGAACTCAGACGGCAGATCCCCACCCCTCAATGCGACAGCATGTGGTGTGGGTCTCACAGGCACTCAGGCATCAGTGAAGGCAGGAGGCGGGGCCTTCCTGCTGGGGTCAGCGCCCTTGCCCAGGGAGCCAGAGCAGCCCTCTGGCTGCAAGGCAGCAGGAGGGCCCTTTCCAGGATGGGACGCCCTGGAACCTTCTGCTCTGGCTGCCAGCTCCCAAACCTTTGAGGAAAGACGTTGCTGTTGTTTAAACCACACAATCTGTGGTATTCTGCTAGGGCAGCCCAAGCTAAAACAGAAATTTTAAAAAAAATTAAATTTGTAGGACGCCTTCAGGTGAGAAGTGGGTACTAAGGAGTGAAAGGAGGCAGAAGGCAGGAAATGTTACACAGGGGTGGAGGGGAGAGGCTGTGAGTCGAGCTCCCATAGTTGGGAGAGGCCTCCCTGAGCAAAGCCCAGCGGTGGTTGTGGCATGGGAGGGAGACGTGCAGCTTCTCTGGATGGCTCAGCCGTCAGCCGTGGTAGCCCAGGCCCACCTGCCAGTTGGTAAGCAGCAGACCAGAGTGTGGCAGCCTCATATGTTAGTGAGCATCAAGGCCTCTTTTGAAACCCATATTTCTCATCCATTTCTAATTCAATGAAGTCTGGGGCCAGGAGAATCTGCGTCCTGCTCTAGTTCCCAGCTGATGCTGATGCTGCGGGACCGAGGACCACAGTTTGCCCGCTCTGCAATGGGTTATGGGCATCCCTGGACACCTCATTCCCTGGGCTGCAAATTGGAAATAATAACACCTGCAGCAGAGTGACTGTCAGTGCCTGGCCGCGCTCGATGCATGGCAGCTGCTTCTGGTTCTCATCAGTGAGGACCGAGCCTCCTGGGCCTGGTTTCCTCAGCCGTGTCAGGTCCCCACAGAACAAGTAGCCTGTGTGGAAGGGAGGCACAGGGGAAAAGTTCTCAGCCTTCCTTGCAGGTCCGGGATCACCGAGGGACTGCTTAGCAGAGCTGACACTGAGCCGAGACCTTGCGAATTAAAGCCTCAGTTTGGATGGAGAACGGACAGGAGGAGCATGGCGGCAAGGGTTTTCTGGGCCAAAGGCGTGGGCGTGGGCCTGCAGGAGAGCAGCCGCTCTAGTCTGGGACCTGCTTGCTCTTCATGGATGTAGAGGGTACTGAGCGAGGGGCAGCACGGGTCACCCCTGACAAAGTGGCGTGGTTACAGCCCGAGGCCATGAGCGGTCAGGGAAGGGCTTGCAGAGGACGCAGGATGACTGCTAAGTGCAACATGAAAGCACTAGACCAAAAGGCACCAAGGGAGGAAAGGTGTGGAAGAGCTGTGACGGGAGGCCGGGGAGCACAGGGAGGACAACTGGGCCCCAGCTTAGGCTGCGGGAGGTTGTACCTGCCTTAGGGTGCCTGGCTCAGAAAAATGGGGTTTGCAGTCCAGCCCACAGCCACTCCCCAAGCAGCGCTAGCAGGAGTTTCCCCCACGCTAGATTTCCCCAGAAGAAAGGCAGCTTTTATGCTGCATAGCTGAATCACAGTTTTCCAGTTTAGACATGGACAAGCTGTAGAGGGTTGCCCGTAGTTACCCGAGAGACACTGAAGTAAGCCACTAGCAGGGACTGGAGAGGAGAGGCCCTAGCTGAGAAACAGTCACGAGCAGAAATCAGTGGGTCAGCCTGGCTTGGCGGGTGATGAGTCATAGCCCAGAGAAGCTGACTGATAAGCTGACACCACACGGTTCACAAGAGACAGTCATAAGTAGAACTCCTGTCTCCAACGTCTTCACACAGGGTTCTTTCTACAAGACATCGTCCTACAAGGTCTGAGTGACAATGTTGATCATTGCCACTTTCAGAGTCTATCAGAGACCGATGCTGGGCTGACGCTTAGGGCCAGGTGCTTTCCATATAGAATTTCATTCAGCGCTCTCAGCTGAGCTTCAAGGGGGGCATTTTACAGCTGGGAGAGCAAAGAGGCAGTGGAATGATCTTTGTGCAAACGCCAACTCACTCCCTGGAGCAGGTGACATGGGAGCACTACTCCAAGGTGCAGAAGGCCTCATGACACAGTGCAGGAAGGACCAGGAAGCACTAGCTGTACATGCAAGCCCTCTTCCTCCAGCATTGAGCCTCGCTCTCATGATAATGAATGTTACCAAAGAACATGTCCTCGTCAGTCTGTTCTGTCTATGTCACTGTAGTGTGCGTGAGAGTGGCTGAACAGCATCCTGTTGGTTGGTCAGTTTCTTGGGCACATGTATGGCTGGGTGCTGGGTGAGCGTGGAGGCCATTAGGATCCCTCTCAGATGACATCCGAGGAGCCCATGGGGAGCAGCTCACCAGCTGTCGTTTACTCCTGGGATGGTGGCAGCAGACTGGAAAGGGGAAAAAATGATCACAGCCCCGCTGTGTGTCTGGCACTGTTCTGAGTGAAGGATGAGGCAGGATGAGGCAGGATGAGGCAGGATGAGGCAGGATGAGGCAGGATGAGGCAGGATGAGGAGGCAGAGCCCAGGCCTTCTCTGTGCTGTCGGAGACAGAGGTTTGCTGTTCATCCGTCTGGCCTAGGACTAAAGCCATGCAATCACTCGCACGAGTGACCCATGCAAAGATACTTCCTTAGTGACCCGCATTGCCACAGCAAGGCGTAGCTCCGATGAGCTCAGTTTCTATGGACAGATAGTTCCACCCTTCAGCCTTCCCATGGGACACCTGCTCTATAAAGGTCCGGGGTGGAGGGAGGAGCCAGGGCACTGGAACCTGTGCTCAACTCTGACTTGCTATGGTGAATTAGTGTAGTTGGCGTGTAGAAGACGACTTGCTGAGCCTCTGGTGGCCCAGAGCATTTGTTCAGTAAACATGCTTTTATAAATGCTTGAGTGGAAGGGAGTCGTGCAATGGGTACTTCAAAGGATGGAATACAGTAGACAAACATAGGAGAGCATGGACCCAAGACATTTCGCCTAATCTCATCTGATTTTAAAATAGCCTTCAGTGTTCAAGGTTGGCACTAAAGACAGCTCCTGAGAACACTGCAGGCTAAAACACAAAAAGGCCTGCAGAGTGAGGTAGAAACTCCCCAAGTCTGCGTCCCAGCCACTACTCCGCTCTTTCCGCTTCCCAGAATGTACCGGGCCCTTTTACCCCACACCCTGAAGTTGCTCTTTGTACCTCCCAGAACTCCCCATCCGACCTGTCCATAAAGCCTCAGATTTATTGCTCCTGGCCCAGCCCTGCTGGCTCTCTCTGGGGAGCCTTCTGCTTCTTGCTGACCTAGTTAGTTATTTCCGTCTCTCAATTTTCTCAGCAGCCCATTCATTGCTTGAGGTTGTTTGTACCCTAATTTGCATGCCCGTGTTTCTGACTCTCCTTAATCACCTCCACGGTTCCAGGGAGAAGGGAGCCTGCCCACAGAGGCTGGTTGACTGCAGGTGGAATGAATTGATCAGTGGGGGAAGGGAAGGGTGGGAGGGCAGTGGGTGGGTAGTTAGGAATAGGGGTTTCACTCTGGGGCCAAGAAGAAGAGAGGTGTAGTGTTATCTCTCACCACTCTCCACACAATTAATATCTGTACAAAGAAGGTTCCAGGTGCCTTCTTATTCTTGAGGTGAGTCAATGCTGGTTCACACCTACCCCAGGCCCCTACCTGGTCCACACCCTGCTCTTCCCTGGCCCTCTGCCACTTTGCTACCCCCCTGGGAGCGCCACCTGGCTCCAGAATGCCTGAGACATTCCTCAGTGCCTGTTAAAGCACATACTGGTGCTCTGGGCCAAAACAAACACCAACATCCCTTCCACCACCGAACCAAGACTAGGAGGAGACAGGCTGACACTCGCCACCACCTCTCCTGGCCATTCTGGGACTCAGTCCTTCCAGGAGAGGCGCACTGACTTGATGGCCAACAAATCACATAAGAGAAGCATTTTCCCAAAGCCTGAGAAGCAGAAGAGGCCTGAACCTCCAAGATCTTCCAGATGTAATCACTTGAAAGCACTGAATCCAAATTCATCAAATCAGAAAAGATTTTCTTTCAAAAGACTTTTAGCAGTCAGTTTGAAGGGCCCGGCACTAGCAGTGTGCTTCATTTGTTTCTTCACTATCAACAAATACTCAGAGGCTCCCTTATGAAGGCCTGAAACACAAATACTACCTCAATGCTTGGATTGTACAGGCCCACCCAGCAGTTCTTAGGATAAAGTAAAACAGTGATGTAGAGGTTGAGCTTGGGAAGAGGTACTCAGAAAAGGTATAAAATGAACAGCCAAGCACACGAAGCGACATTCTAGTGTCTGTCTACAACGCCGCCGCTGCTTGATGAAGTACACCCACCGCATCCTCTCACCCACTCAGCGGCAGTGCCTATCTGTGGGATTCGCTGGCCTCTCTATCCACAAAGGATGGCCCATCTCTCTCTTTCCCACTGGTCTAGCTTGTTTCTCTTGTGGCTTGCTCGCCTTTCTCCGTGGCAGATGCTTGCTGGTGTGTGTGTGTGTGTGTGTGTGTGTGTGTGTATGTGCGCGCGCACGCACGCGCGTGTGTTTCCACACTGGGCTCTTCATTCCTGGAAAGTAGAGATAATGCTCAGTTTTGTTACATGGGGCCTGGCCTGAAGCAGTCTGAACATGGAGAGCTAACCTAGATAGTCTAGTGTATCTGAGAGGACGGCGAGGAGCTCTGTTATTCCTGTCTTGATAAGACACAAGTCTCTCTGGTGGCCTCTCCCTGCCACCCACGGTGAAGCCAGCAGCAGAACCAGAGTGGCTGGCTAAGGCTGCCCTCTGCAGGGCTCCAACCGGTCCCTCCCGCTCCAGCGCGGGGTCTTCACTCTAAGAACACAGCTCGCGCTCCGGAGCTGGCTGGCTGGCCTGGAAGAGCCCCAGGCCTTCTGCTCGCTGGTCGCTGACGTCAGCATGCCATGGGCAGAGTGCGAGACTTTCCCTGCCAGTAGTGATTGGTGAAAGCCACAGACACTACGGAGGGTTCTGCAGAGCCGCACCGGGAAGCAGACAGCGCAAGTGGAGCCAGGTACAGGCAGGCTGCGAGTCCAAGCGGCCAAGCCGTTTTCCAGCCAGACCGGACACAGGCAGCCTGGGTGCTCGCCTGCTGAGCCAAGCTCGCAGACAGCTCTTGCGGCTGCTGTGCACTGTGGAGTGACGGGAAATGCAACCCAACTGCGGGCTTTTTTTGAAGATGAAAACCAGTGCGAACTCAGATGGGTTCCACTGAAGCTAGCGGTACTGCCCTCCAGGGCTTGCTTTCCCTCCTTTGCCAGAGCCCTCGCGTGCCCGGTGGTGCTGCAGGCTGTCCCGGCGCCTGTGGCACATGCGCACTGTCTGCCTGGCCGCTGTAGGCTCTGGGTTGCGGTCCCTGCACTGGAGAAAGGCGAGAGACAGACGTCTGGCCTCTGCTGAGACACAAAAGCCCCTGGTCAGGCTGGAAATGTTCAACAACGTGGGGCTTCAGAGAGGGCCAGAAAGTGATTGGCCTCATTTTCAAGTTAAGGAAACTGAGGCTGAAAAAGAACAAATCTCATGAGCTGGGGGCAAAACACGTGAATGCTAGCGCTGGGATCCACACACCGCTGCGCTGATCAAACTCCTCGTCCTCCCTGACTCCTCCACGCCCTGCTATA
>NDGN011463165.1:16026-30136 GCA_002564285.1 Tympanoctomys barrerae
CCCCCCCCCCCGCGCCCCCGCTTGGGCCCTGGATTTCCTTTGATTCTGAACTTGAGTGCTGACCCAGAAGGTCTGCTTCATTTGCATATTAATTGAATGTGGACCGAGAGAAGGGTCATTGGTTCCAGCGTGCAGTCTAAAGTCACATTTTAAAAACCCTAGATAAACCGAGGTGTCATTCGCTGGTTCTTCTTGGTTAAGGCAAAGAGAAAGAGAAATAATTAAGTTGCCTGGGCGCTTGGACTTCACTGCCCGCAGCGCTAATTGTTAAAGGCAGGGCCTGCCTGTTGGTTGCAGCCAGGATGAGGGAAGTTGTAACCAAGGAGGAGGGTGCGCATAATTAAACGTCAAATCGTATTTTGAGAAAAGATCCGAACTCCTCTAATTTCCCAGCAGGATCAAAAAGAGGAACTCGGCGCAGTTTGCACTGCCTCGCAGAGCGCCACTGAACGGCTGTTCAGCAGCAGGCCTGAGGAGCGCACGGTCTCCTCGCAGGCGCCTCCCTGTTCTTCCCTGCGGAATAGCGATCGATAAAGTCAAGAGGGCCTTTCGGGTTTCCACGCTTTCCAGTGGGATGGCCTGGGCGGGAGCCCTGCCCTGCTGTTTGGTAACTGTAAGACCGCAGCTCCCCGATCATCAGGTGTAACTGATAGCTGCTCCACGAAGGAGTGGAGACGCCTGGGGCAGAAGCCTGGGGGACCTGCGTCTCTCGAGAGAACGCTCCTCCCCCTTCAATGGAACGGGCAGCTGCAGCTCCTCACCTTCTCTGAACTCCAAATGCTTTGTGAACCCAGTGATAATTATGGGTGCCCTGGCATGCCTACACACACACACACACACACACACACACACAACATATAGGGTGTATGTGTGTGGTTCTAAGGACCCATAGGCTCCTCTAGAACCACAAGTGACTCCCAGGAGAGCCTTCATTTCTTACACTGCCTCTTCCCCTCCACCTACAAGCCTCCAGCCCTCTTCCTCGGCTAGAGGGGAGAAGGTCACGTGCAACCCACTGTGGCTGCTGGCGCTCGCCACAGATCTGGGTGCAGCAGGGCAGTAAATAAAGACACAGACTGAGCGAGCTGTCAGGAAGGGGGCATGCAGGAGGCAGCGTGACCCCTGCAGGACCTAGGCCAGCCTTCCAGAGAACCTTCCTCTGCCTACTCTTGACACAGCACTGTACCCAAAGGGGAGGCACAAAGCTGCAGTTGTACAGGAGAAATAAATCTAGAGACCTGTGGTGCACAGCAAGGAAAGACGAGAAGACAGGGCGGAAAGGGGAAGCAGAGGTGAAGGAGTCAGGACGTGCTGTGAGCAGGTGCTAACTCCACGCAGCGCACGCAACATTAGGAGGGAAACCTGCACTGACGAAAAGAAGAAAGAAGACTAAAGTTGGTAATGCTGGGATTTATGATGGCAGTTTGCTGAGAGGCGTCAGTCTGCTCACACGCACAGCAGGCAGCTAGTGGAGGTACTGCACATGTTCATTTTCTTGACTGTTGTGCGATGCATGAATACACACATAGGTGTGTGCCTTTGTGCAAACACGTGTGAATAGAGATGACACTATGCTATGTACCTCAGATGCATAAAACTGAAGAGAGGACCAGAGGAGGGCCAGAAGCAAAGGAGAGACCTCAGGATGCACTGCTGTAAGGCCCAGAGCCCAAGAAGATGGAGGCTGTATAGCCACCAAGCCAAGCTGAAGCACAAGCTCCTCCAAGCTAACACTGTTCTTGTTCCAGCCCATGTCATCAGAGCCTGGTACATGGTGCCCAGAGCTAGGTGAAGGGGGGGGCGCCATGTCAGCCAGGTGACAGTGTCGGAGCCTGTCAGAGAGAAAAGAATAATGTATCTGAGGCTCTGAAAGTGATTCGAAGCATTAACATTATCAAGATTCCCCAGGGCACTTGCGAAAACAATACTTATTTTTGGACCCCAAACTGGATCTACTGGATCAGAATTTGCTGAGATTGAGCCAGAGAGAAAGCGAGAATGAGAAGGTGAAGCTGTGTCTTTGCCTAGTGATGCGCGGAGCCCAGCCCAGGCACTGCTTCTCTGCTTCCTTCGTGGTAGTCGTGATTAGAAAGGGCTCCTCTCAGGAGCGTGGTCAGCCTGGATCAAGTCCTGCCTCTGCTGTCATGGCTGTGTCATCCGGGGCGGGGACCCAGTCTCGGTTTCTCCATGCACACAGCAGAAGCAAATATGCAGCTCACTTGGGAGCCGTGAGGGGTAAGTGAGGCACACAGGAAGTGCCCAGCCTGGTGCTGGTGCAAACAAGGCTTTCGATTAAGTGTTAGGCAGTGCTACAGAGCAGAGGTAGCAGTTGAGGAAGTTAAGACATGGGTGATGACCACAGAAGTGAGTTCTGCAGGTGCTCACGGCTCTTGTCTTAGAGCATCCCCACCAGCCCTAACCGCAGCAGTGTGAGCACAACTGTCGCATCAAGTGGCTTGCATGCCCTATGGTACAAATGGACCTAGTCATTTCTATTGATTTTTTTACTAGTAAAATTAATTTTAAAAACCTCAGTGGGAGAGTCACGCATGTACCATCGTTGGATCAAGCTACACCACAGTGAGACACAGGAATGACAGCCCTGTCATGGACATACTAAAGAGGAGGACACTGGTGCCCAGAGTGGATGCAGAGCCTGGGCCTGGGGCTAGGAAGTTAACCCAGGCACGCTGGGGGACTTAGGAGCCCCTCCTGGCTTCCCCAGCAGAATACGGCGAGTGCCTGGCATGGAGTAGGACACACAGCACACTGCCTGCCGCAGCCTGGATCTGGCCCCAGTTGAGTTACACAGAGGGTACGAACAGGGCCACATCTGTAGGAGGAGGGGCTGCTGCCACAAAGGAGCCCTCTCCCTGCTGGACCTTGAAGTGGACCTGACCACTCACGTTAAGTGGCAGTGCTGACACCACTTGGCGTAGGCAGATAGCCTTATTAGATGAAGGGTCAAACGCAATAAAATGCTTGGAGGCTCTTTTAAAAACATTAGAAACATTTACCATGACATTATTGACAATCTGGTTAAGAAGCGGCCAGGACTAGAGCCCTACCGCTGAGATCAGCAGCTTTCTCTGGGCTTGCTTCCCCACCTCCCTCTCTTCAGCCCCCAGCGTGTCTGGCTTGTAGCCCCCAGCAACGGCCCTTTCCCTCTTCCATGGGCGAGGTTCCTTCAAGGGCACCAGCTGGTCCTTTTGCATCTCTCTGTCTTTCATACTCAACACAGACACTGCTAGCAGTACGGACAGTTCCGGCTCGTGATGGCTCCGCCGTGACGTCTTGACTCCATGGCCATGTGAAGCGCACGCCTTTGGTGGAAGCCGCACTTAGAACTGGATCCTTCACTGGGCTGATGATCCAGTGAGGAGGCTCTTGGATTGCTGGGCAGTGGCAGGAGGCTACTGGTCACAATCAGTTGCACAGTCGCATGGCCACCATGTACAAAATAGGCTTTGATTTTGTCCAGGTGTAGGTGAATGCAAGTGCCCTGAGCACACGTAACATGGGCTAAGCAGAGCTTGGACATCAGGTAGGGCAGACGTGTTAATCCTTTTTGGATGTAGCATATCTTCAACTCATGTGGGTTTACCAGGATGTAATCCCACACAAGTCAAAAGATCAGTACTAGTATCAAATAGTGGATTACTGCAGTGGTGTTCTAAGCCTCCTCATTAGCGTCTCCACAGACACGCTGGCTCATCTCTTCTCCTTCCCTCCCATTTTTTTCACCTACCCCACTCTCACCCCAGTTCACTCATTCCTGTGCTGTGCCTGTCGCCAGCAAAACAAGCCGATGGAAGAATTCTGAAGCGAGTGAACTCGAACATTAGAGTGACTCTGTCGGAATCTGCTGGGTAACCGGTGTTTTCCTACCACACCCTCCCCGTTCCTTGGTATTAGTAAAGGCATCCTCTTTTTGTTATTTATTTATTTATTTATATTTAGTACAGGGTCTACAGGGTTTCACTATGTAGATCGGACTCATAGTGATTCTCCTGTTTACAGCCTCCCAAGTGCTGGGATTACAGACCACCACACCCAGTTTCAATTGCTGGCTCATGCCCCAGGGGTGGGGCCAGCACAACATGCCAGGGATCGAGCCCCTGGCCCCTGCGTCTGCCTAAGTAGGCATTTTAATGCACTGAACTGTCTAACCAGCCCTGGCATCCTCTTTTTAGATACAAGACTTGTGCCCGTCGCTTTGGCCAGAGCTGCATAGACCTCAGTTTGTGCACCTCTGCCGATTTGCAGGTAGCTGCTGAACTGATCTGGTTCACAAAAATGAGCGCTCCAGTTCACCTCTGGGCTGCCCTGTGCTCTCACAGATAACAGCAGTGCCTGTGTGCAGGGGCTGTCACAGACTAAAAGAGACCAACCTGTTGCTGAGTAGACATCTATCCTCAGCACACCAGGTCCAGTTCCCTCCGGCTTTCTCAGTCCACGTGCTTCCTCCAGAGCAGCTCCGTGGTGATGTGCAGCATTCGGTTCAAAACTGTTATACTTTGGGTCTTACCTTGTCACCCAAATGCATATGTTCAAATTGGTCCCCAGTTGGTGGTATTATTGGGAAGTCATGGAAATGATAGGAGGTGGGCACAGTCAGAGGACACTGATGACAGGACTGCCTTGGCGGGCGAGCTGCTGAAGCCCAGTCTCAGTCTCCCTATCTCTGTCTCTCTGTCTCTGTCTCTCTCCCTATCTCCCTCCCTCCATCTGTCTCTCCCTATCTCCCTCCCTCCTCCATCCCTGTCTCTCTCTTCCTCCCTATCTCCCTTCCTCCATCTCTCTCTTCCTCCCTATCTCCCTTCCTCCATCTCTCTCTCGCTCCCTATCTCCCTTCCTCCATCTCTCTCTCCCTATCTCCCTTCCTCCATCTCTCTCTCGCTCCCTACCTCCCTTCCTCTATCTGTCTCTCTCTCCCTATCTCCCTCCCTCTGTCTCTGTCTCTCTCTCTATGTCCATCTCCCTCTTTCCCTCCCTCCTCTGCCACAAAATGAGATTTTCTCTGCTTTACTGTCTGCCATGAGTCTCTGCCTCACCATAGTGCAGAAAGGATGGAGACAGCTGACTATGGACTTACACCCCTGAAACCATGAGCAAAAATAAATATTTTCTTCCTTTAAGTTGATTTTCCTAGGTATTTTGTCACAGTAACAAAAACTAGCACAATACCGTAATAGCCACACTCAGGGAGAGAGAGGACAATAAACACTGTTCCTGCTGCTTCATGTGTGTTAAAGGTGGAAGATGCAAACTCCAAAATCTCTTGTTAGGAAGTAAGTACCTACTAACCACCACTTTGGGAGTGAAACACTGCCTTGGAGAGGTCCCCAATACAGCTTCAGATTGTGTGATTCCTCATCAATATTAATTCTCTGCCCAGGAGAGGCTTATACTTGTACTTCCCTGACTCACTGTGGCAGATGTGGTCATGTGACTTACTTGGCCAATGAAATGTAAATGAAAATTAGTATGCCGCTTCTGCGCAAAAGTACTACAATCCAGTACATGATGCGCTGTGTTCCTTTGCCCCTGCCTCTGGTAGTGGCCATGAAGCTCAACTGCAGCTGCTCTGAGTGGCTTCGCAGCGTGAGTGAGACAGTGAGCATGACACCTGCAGAAGAAATTGACACATTAGCCACTGGGACATTAGGACCACTTGTTACTGCCACATGACCTGCCCGATTCTGGCAGAGATAAACAAATGGCAAAGGAATCCAAAGCAGAGTGGTCTGATGAGGCACAGAGCGGAAGTAGAGGGCGATGGTGGTGCCCTGCAGGGTGCCTTGGCATGCTGAGAACACCCTGGAAGTGCGGTGGACCCGTAGTGCGTGTACCGCAACACTTACAGGGTTTTCACCTGCATTTTATACTGACAGAGGAAACCTAACATCACTTGACCAGAGAGCAACAGGATCAGAAACTGCTCCTCCCAGCCAGAGTGAGCCTCAATCGGATGACCTTGCAATTGGTCTGCAGGCCAGAAAGACTGGGAAGGCTGCAGACCACGAGAGGGCAAGTAGCACTGGCTCTGAAGTTGCCGGCAGGGTGACGTGCACAAAGCCACCGCGGCAGAGCCCAGCTTAAAACCTCAGCCCAAAGACACTGATGCCCGTGCCCACAGGCGTCTAATTGCTCTGTATCAAGTACCATGCATCAAAATACCCTTCACGACTATAGCAGGTTTAATTAAATGCACAGTGAAATCCACTTAAGATGAGCTAATTGGGTAGAACCTGATTTTCCTTCCCGCTGCATCCAACAGACATGAGGACATCCTGCGGGCAGAGGCAGCGCATAGAGGAGAGGAGGAGGTCAGGGCCAGAAGCTGCGCTTGGGAGCCACGACAGGGCTCCTGGCGGTTGTGGGAGGCTGAAAACAAATCAGCAACTGACCGCCTCTCCCCTTCTTGAAGGGGTGCCATTCAGAGCCACCCCCACCCTCACCAATCCCCAGGCAGCAAAGGTCAAGTCCAGCCTTCCTCTGCTCATGCAGCAATCCTGACCCCACTTTCGTGTCCTTATTCCCCACACAGCTCGACCAGGCACTCCCACTCCTCAGCACACCATTCCTGGGCTCAAGTCCCCATTGGATTTCACCTGACTGAATGAAATCGCCCCCCAGCCCCCTTCCTGAACATCCACTCCACACCCTGTATTCACAACAAGAAGCCGAGTGGTTCTTTCCTAGCACAAGTCAAATTGTCACTCTTCTGCTCAAGACTTTCCAAGAGCTCCCAACTCAGTCAAAATAAAATCCAGCTGTGACAGTTTGTGTCTAGATGTTCCCCCAGAGCCTCACACACTCTTGGGTAGGGGGACTTTCAGAGGTGGCTAAGTCTAGACCGTGTGATCCTGGGGTTGGTTTGGCACTGCCGTGATCCCCGCAGCCTGGATAGAGTACACAAATGCCAGAAAGACACTGTTCGAGTCTGTTGCTGATTTCTCTGCCTGTGCCCACCACAAGCTGTCCTCCACAAGTCTGCCCTGCCTGGAGCCAGCTGAGTATGGGGGAAGCTTCCATGAGCTGTGCACTAAATAGATCTTTCCTCCCTTAACTTTGAGTGTTGGGTGTCTTGTCTCAGTAGAGAAAAGCAACTTGGTCTTTGCAGTGATTTCTAGAGCTGTGTTTTTTCTCCATACATAAATTTAAAAATGGGCTGGAAGGCTTCGCCACTTTGCTCTCCCTGAGTATGGTAGGTACAGTACTAGATTTAGAGACAATCACTTCTCAGAACTGGACACAGACAAGAAAGACTTCATGCTCCTCCTCATAAGAGCAGAATTCAGGCCTCTAGGTCAGTAAAGAAGATAAATGCTGGTCAACAATGAATAGCCTCGGTCCTGTGCTAGACCTTGAGGCAGACAGTGTACCTCTTCTATTCATTCATTTTTCTCAGCAAATCTCTAAGGAACTCCTACTATGCGCCTGGCGTATCAATAAGTATTTGGGATTCTTTAAACGTTAGACATAGTTTCCATTTAAAATCACCAAAAGTCAACCTACTGCATCAATAACTTTTGGTTAGATCTATCATGTGACTAGGCCATGTGGTAGGCCTTGGAAGTACAGCAGTTAAAATACCACTCAGCATCTCTCTCCTCACAGATATCAAACCAACAACTGCAGGTAACTAACTAGACAATCATGCTTCTGTGACAAAGTATTATGATTAAGCTAGGTGCAGAGCTGCTTGGGAGCAGAGAGGAAGTCCTGTGGCCTTGCAAGTTGCAGAGGTGGTGCAGTGGCACCAGAAAACCTTCCTGGAAGAGGTGCTACTGGCATTGGGCTCAAAAGAATTGGAGGCAACCCTGAACTGTTTCATCTGGTGTCAGGCATGGGATGGGTTTTAAAGACGTGTTTGATGATTGATTGAATGCATTAATAGAAAAAATGTCCAAGCCTTTCCAAAACCCGGAAGGACATGGGCTAATTAAACTCGAATCACAATCACCCACCCACTGGAGGGGGGAGCAGTTGTATGAGGAGTACAATCTACTCGGTTTGAGTTTGAAGCTTGTGACAGTCTTTGTGCATCCTCATGTTTAGCTTAATACTGAAAGTAGTTTGCATCGCCTACCTTGAGCAAAGCAGGGAGGGGGAAGCAGTCAGAAGCAACTTGGATAAAAAGAAAAATGGATCATGAACTGGAAGTGCATGTGGCCCAAAAGAAGTGGACAGATGACATGGGATTAGCTGAAAGTTAACCATTCGTAGGAGAAAGTCTCCCCCCCAAAAAATGAACTGGCTGCTACCGCCTCAACTGTAAAATCAAGACAACTTTCTAAAGGGTTGCAGGAATTAGAGATTAATGAATGCAAAGCATTTGCCTCTTGCCAGGCAGAAATATCATAGCTGTGGCTTCTGCTGCTGCTCCTGTTTCAGTTCCAGAAATATGGTGTCCTCAGTCCTCTCTCTGTCTCACCTGAGGCTCTTCTGCATCCTGAGCTCCTTGGCCAGCACACTCACTCCTCTTCATCTGCTGCACTTGTCTCCGCCAAGCCATCCCCAGCGGGCCCCTCACAGCTGGTGGGATGCCCTGTGTGCAGTGCCCCTGGCTGCAGACACTGCCCACGGTGCATCGTGTGTGCCTTTCTCTCCCACTGGCCCACACCTGCTCCTTCTGGTGAAGGCCTGGGCATTTGTAGAGTATGTTTCCAATTTCCAGCATATAGCTTCTGTTCTGACATACAGTAGTTGTTTGCTCAGTGAAAGAATAACTGGACAAGTTATAGAAAAATATGTATTTGTTAAATATTAGAGCCAAAGGGGGCACTGGAATCATTAACTATGAGGAAGGAGAGAGGCAGGGACTTGTCAAGACTTACACTGCACGGAATTTGTCAGAATGGACTTCAAATATGATGTCACTGGGTCCAGAGCCCTTGGGCTTCTCTCCCCACCCTGCTTCCTCCCTTCTTTTTCCCTCTTTCCTCTCTCCTACTCAACCCCTGTTCTTGGTCCTAAACCTCAGATGGAGCTACCCAGGGTCAGAGCCCTTCAGGCCAAATCAAGAGTAGCCTCTCTCCATGTGAGATGAACTGACCAGGGAGAAGGGAATCAGGGAGAAAGGTGATTCTGAGAGCTCTGTGTCTCATGCTCTGGAGATCCTCTGTGCACTTAGCCACTGAAGGCTTTGGGTGAGGATCCCTGTTTGGTTTTATTTAGCACAATTTGGTTATTCATTCTCTCTCTCTCTCTCTCTCTCTCCGTCTCTCTCTCTCTCTCTCTCCCCACACACACACTCCCCTCCACCTTCCTTATTGTTTTGTCTCTCTTTGTTGTTTGGTTGTGTGTGGGGGGAGGGGAGTCATTCATTTTTGTTTTTCCTTAGTCCATGTTAGCGTGCCATGGAGCAATATTTCCAGAAATGACAACAGGGACAGGTGACTTGGGATGAGTTGTCGTTTTCCACTGCTGTGGAGCATTCCACTGGTGACAACTGTAGAAAATGTCTTATTTTCCCTTGTCTTGCTTATGAGGCTCTGAGATCCATGAAGGTGAAATGACATCACCATGGCAAAAGTCATAGCATTCCCACCTTCCAATTGATTCGATCAAAAAGTGATTATGTATTATCATATATGAGTATCACATGTTTGAAGCTTCCCCCAGACTACGAAACTCTTAAACAGTGGCAATCTGAGTAGCTGGGAGCTGAGTTTCATGGTGAGACCAAAGCTGATGTCTTGGGCATGGCAGAGAAAGTGACTGATAGGCACAGAAGGTCAAGTTGGCTGCCCCAGCGTGGCTCCACCCGTCCTGGGCCGGGTTACCATCATCCTTTGCGGCAAAGCTCCCCAAGCTTCCAGCCCGTCTTTCCACCACAGACTCCTCAGTGTCATTTTCACAACCCCAGTCTTCTCTCATGGAAGATTCTTGGACCACTCTTGACAGAAGGAGCAAAAAGATTAAGATAAAGAAGGTGGGAAGTCCTGCCTAACCAAAATGTCACATTTACTCTGAAAAGGAAATCGCCATGAAGATCTGGTGTCCTGAAGTCAAGTGCCAGCCCTTGCCCAGCATCTCCTCCCCCATCCCTCCTCCCAACCTCCTCCTCTCTGTCCGCAGCCTGAGCATCATGCTAAGTGCATGCCTGCCAGACTCGCCCTTGCCCTGTTCTCCACTTTCCCAAGTCCTACTCATATTTGAAGACTAATTCAAAAAGTGCCTCCCCTGCTCAGCTCTGCCCCAGCCGTGAACTTGGCATTTTACCTGCCTCCAAGTTGTACTAATCAGATCTTGCCTAAAGCTTCCACCCTCAGCTCCCAGCAGCACCTTTGATTCAGTCAGCAGGTGCGAGGGCTTGTCAGTTCCTTTCTGTCTGCCCTGGAAGGTGCTGCTTTGGCATCTAGCAGGGCTCAGAGCGCTTGAACTGTAAGACGAAACACAGTTCTGTATGTTGCTGCCTGCCCATTACCTCCCTGGATTTCCACTTAGGAACAACCGTATAGAGCTTGCAGGGCTGCTCAGAAGACCCAGGTGTGGGAGCACAATAAGAGCAGATCTGAACACACTCTGCAATCAAGGACGAGAGCAGCTAGGATCCTGCCCAGCCAGCAGTGCGGCCCAGAGCAGGCCCAGGACGCATCCTCCACTGCCACCACCACGCAACAGTTGTCACAATCTGGGCACCGGCACTACAGTGTAACCCAGAACGCACTCCCCTGCCTTCTTTAATCTAAATGCTGCATCATGCCCAGTCACAGCTGCCAAATCTGATCAGTCATTCCAGCAGCACTTGGTTTTCTCATAGAAATGCCCTTCCTCTGTTTACCTACACATCAATGTGGTCGCCTCCCCCACCTCGATTGTCCTTGTACCTTCAGGGTTACAGCACTGCGCCTCGCTCATGGCCCACTCAAACTAAAAGACTAGGAAGTGAAAGAATGGATGAATGAAAGCATTTGTTTTCCATTTTTAAGAAAAAAATTCACACTTCACGAAATAAACTCCATTTTAAATGCTCCTCTCAGAATAACAGATTCATACTCCCTTCTTCACTCACTGTGTCACACTTTGTGTCCATCCCTGGAGGCGAGGGGAGCCCTAAGACCTCCATTCCAGGTTCAGAAATCCTAAAATTCCAGTGGTCTAAGAAGTCCTTTCACAGCCACACATAAGAAGAAAAAGGTCCTGGGGTGATAGAACCAGCCTCTTCAAAGTTTAAGCCTTAAAATACAGAGGGAAGAAATTTGCCTTGGAGAGCTAGCGCAGACACCCTGACCAGGCCTCAGGAGGGAGGCCTTTCGCTGAATGCCCCAGGTGTCAGGCCCAGCGCAGGCATCTTCACCCCACTCTGTGGGGAAGTTATTGTAGTGTTTTCCAAACAGAAACTGAAAGGCTAAGAGCTTATAGGGCAGTAGGTGACTGAGCCAGTATTGGATCCGGAGTCAGCTGTCTTTAAAGCCAGTGTACTTTTACTCAAACCACTCGCTCCTGATGTCTGGAATCCATTTTGGAAGGACAGTGCCACCTTCACCGGTAGCACCAGACACGTGGCTATACCATATGCAGTCCCAGGCAGCTCCAACCACTCTTGTCTGTGATGTGTCAAATGCAGAGGCCTGTCCCTGGACCACAGGGGCCACTGCTCACTCAGAACTAAGAGCTACACTTAATGGTTTTCCTCCACATGGTAAAACTGTTCTATGTTTATTTTATTGTTAGTATTGCTTTTGTCATCCTAACCATTATTGAGAATGTACACCAAATGTCTCCGATGAAACACAAAGGATGAAAAATCCTTGGGGGGCCTGGCATGACTCAAATTGTTAGTGGAGTATTCATCAGGTGTTACTATTCCATGGACTTTATTTTTGAATGCAATTCAAAGAGCAGGTAGCTTAAAATGGGAATGAGACAACATTATGGGGTCGATCAGGAGCTTGCATCTTCACTCAGCTTTTAAATGATCTCTCCGATCTGTTGGGTTACAGAACATGGGGTCAGAACTGTGATGTGCCTGTGCTGGGGGGCTTGCGGGGCAGGGGGGACAAGGCGTCTCAGCGTAGAGGTGGTGGGACTGTTAGAGTAGATGCTTCCTCTGCGTTCTGTGGACTCTGGCAATCAGCACAGGTCCCAAGTCCCTCCCGGCATGAGGCTGCTTCTCAGACAGAGACAAGGAGGCAGTGGGTACTGAGGCGCTATGGAGGCTGTGCCCCAGCACGACCCCGTCTCTCCCTGATAAGGAGCTCAAAACACTGCAGATGTCTTGTGTAAATTCCACTCTTTGTGGGCCTGAAGCAAGAATACATGTTATTACTACAGTCTGGAGATCAGGTGAGCAAAGCCCCAGCAGTCCCACGCCCAGATTCAGGTGACCCGAGGGGAAAGGCAATGGAATCCTGAAAACCTGCGGACTCCTCCCAGGCACCGTTTTACTAAACGTCCCCTCCCCCCCGCCCCCCGCTCTTCAAGGCAGTGAGCTCTGTAGATCATCCTACCTTCTATAGATGAAGAAGCAGAAGCCAACACCATCTGAGACCTGGGGTTTGTTCTCCTTTTCTGTTCTTCCCATTAAAATGTACTTCTGGGACTCCTCCACTGTCAGACACCACAGGGGAGCTGGTGCCCTCTGATGGCCTGTCCTAAGGCACTGAGCCCGAGCCTATGTCTAGCTTGGTGTAAAGAAGCAGCTCGGGTGGAATCAGAAGTTAAAGTGGAGGATGAGGCTCGTAGCCCAGAAGTAGGGTTTGCCTGGCCCAAGAGAGGCCCAAGGTTCAAATCGGAGCACTGCAAACAAAAAAGCAAACAAAAAAACTTGTTGGAGTGACAGCTGAGGGGTGTGGGAGAAGTCACTTCCACTCCTTCTGAGATTATGACTTCTACATTGAATGACAAGACTTGACTTTCAACAATCACAAAATCAGAGGTCTTGAGGAGCAGAGTAGCGAGGAGAATTAGTAAATCAGAGTGTACATTACATCCCTAAGGGACGGAAAAGTGTTTAGGAGTGATGGAAGCTAGAAAAAAGGAGGGGTAGTGGGGTATGGGGAGGTAAGCTCTACAGTCAAAGGCTACTTCAGGTCCTTTCAGAGTAATGTGTAATCTTTGTCACCAACTGAAGTTGTTAAAGTTAGTGTAGCATCCATGACCATCCAGGGCTACATAAAAGGCCTGTAGAAAACCTGCACATGCTCTTGTGGGCATACCTGGACCTAAAATCTGGCTAACTACATGCTTCAAAAATATGGATATAGAATAGGATTCCAATAATGGTGAGAGTCCTATAGATCACTTCACGGAAACTTTCCACTTTACAGCGCCGAGACAAAGACAGCCAGGGAGAGGATAAAACAAAACATGCAAAGCTCATTGATCTTTTTATTTGCCCGGGCCACGGGCGCCCTCCTGGAGTCACCAGTGGGCCTGGGATCTGCGGGGGAGGACGTAACAGCCAGCCCACATTTGCCTCCCGACCCCAGCTCCGGTCCTGTGGGGCCAAGAAAGCGAGAACGAGGCCAGATGCAAGGGCGGTAGGAAGCGACTGCCCTCTGAGCCCTGTAAGTGTTCCCAGAGACCTGAAACAGAGAGGCTGCAACCACCTCCTTGTCTAATTACTGCCGGCTATAAAATAATTTATTGTTTTATTGCTACCACTGATGGCAGGAAAGAGGGTCTCTTAGGCACTGTGCTTCCGGAGACCAGAAGCACGTGGCTGTACCGCGTGGTGGGCTGAGGTCTGCTGGGACTACCCATTGTGACATCGACCTCACTAATGTTCGTTGGCTCACACACGCATTCAAATTTTCATCCCTTTAGTCATGCAGAATTATTCTTAAAATGTTACTTATAAAATGCGCCTTCCTCAGGCCAGGCCCCGCGGTAGGCTGTGAAGAATCAGAGGTAAGAGAGACAAGGTCCCTCATTAACTTCCAAGGGAAACAAACGTCAGCTTTACTGCGCATGCTCCAAATGCCTGGCTTGGCGTCAGCTAAGCCTTATTGACTCCTAATGTGAGCGTTATTAGGTATCTGTCTCAGTTACTCTTCTCTCATTGCTGGGACAAATAGCCGACACCCAAACTAAAGGAAGGAAGGGTTTATTTAGCTCACAGTTACTGGAGGTTTCAGTCCATATTCAGCTGGCTCCA
>NDGN011463173.1:0-13243 GCA_002564285.1 Tympanoctomys barrerae
CACACACACACAAAAGACAAACAACAATAAAGCTAGGACTCACAGTGTAGCTAAGGAGTGAAGCCCTTACCTAGTAATGTGTGAAGTCTAGATTCACTCCCAACATCCCCAAACCCCAAGCCCACATAATGAATAAGGCTGAAAACCAGAAAAAAGGGAAAAAGGTGGCTCATAGCAAACAAACGTCTCTGAAGAAATCAAGACACAGATAATAGGAAACAGGGAGAGACATCTTTTGCAAATTGAAAGGGACCAAGGGATGGAGGGAAGGGGAAGAGAAAGGGTGTATAAAAATAACTGAAGTATGTCTTGCATATGTATCAAATGTATTCCTTCTGTACTGCAAACACACATAAATACACACATACACATAAATAAGCGCAAGTCAGTGTTCTTCCGTGGTCCACAAGGCCGCATGCAACCTGGTACCTTCCCTACTCTGGGCTTGCCTCCTGCTTCTCTCCTTGCTAACCTCATCTGAGCTATCCCAGCATCCTGACTGTGCTTCAAACACAGGAGGCACCCTGCTGTGTAGGCCTTCTGACTGGCTATTTCCTTTGCTAGAACATTCTTTTCCTAACTACCTGGTTGGTTTACCCTTCTCCAGCCTCAAGATTCAGTCCCTTCTCTACTTCTCAAAGAGAGCTAATAGACTCCTCCTCTCCTCACACTCCAGATGTTTTACCTTAGTTTTAACATGTTAAGTAACTTATTAATTCTTATTTGTATTTGTCTTCCTTTACAAGAATATGATCATCACGAGATCAGAGGGCTTTTCCTGACTTCTCTAGTGGTTTATTCCAAGCACATAGAAAAGTGAAAAAACAAAAACAAAAACAAAAACAAAAACTGGTGCATATAGAAAGACACAGTATTTACTATGTAAATGAGAATGAATAATTGTATTCTCTGTAAAATTATGTTTGTGTGTTCTTTTCATGGTCTTGAATTTGTATTGTAATTTGGTTTACCTTAAAGGGCAATAACATATGTAACATAAAAACTGCTTTTATTCATGTGGAAAAAATGAACAAATTAAAGAAATGCAAGTTATGAGCAAAGAATAGTATTTTTCAGCTATTAGATTTGTGAATATAAAAAATTTAATAAAAATATAGTGCTGATGATACGGAGTGGGGAACATGTAGGTGAAGACAATGATTTTGGCAACCTCAGCCAAAATTACAATGGAGGGAAGCAAGGGGAAATGGAGAGGTGGAAGGGGACAACGTTATACAGTCACAGAGGATGAGTAATGGACCGGCCAACCCACAGACTACAGTTAGTAATACTGTACAGCATCCTGCAGATCTGCTCAGAGTGGATTTTAGATTCTCTCACCACACACACACACACACATACACACACACACACACAGAGGTAACAGTGTGAGATGTTGGATATCTTCATTTTCTTGACTGTAGGTACCATTTCACTACGTTTATGATGAGTGTTTTGTACAGCTGAAACATATAAATTAAAAAATACAAACATACATAGAGTTCAAACTAGCAAACTTTCTGCATTTACAGTTATAAATAAGCATACTATATATGTATTTTTAGCAAAGTTTGAAATAATGTAAGATAGCAATTTAAATATCAGGGGAGTAGGGCCGGGGAAATGGCTCAGTGGAATAAGCACTTCCCTGGCAAGCACAAGGGCTTGAGTTCAATCCCTGGTTCCACCAAAAAAATAAATAAATATCAGGGGAAGTTGTATATTCACAAACTATTAATTATGATAAATAAGATTAAACAACCAAAAATATGAATGATGTTAAGTCCTTAACTTCATATGGAATGGAATGTTAAAGATCATCTTCTACAAGGGAACATGCATACAATGTACTCACTAAAATAAATAGCTCTGTATGTACTGGTAAGGAACAAACTCTAAAATATACCATAAATGCTTATAAGGGGCTAGGTTCAATAGCTGTACATTTTAGTTGATATTTACATATTTAGTTATAAAATATGTCTGGTGAGGTACACAGAAACCTGATAAAGGTAACAGATTATGGGGAAAGGACCTCTGGCTAAGAGGCCAGGAGTGAGTGAGAAGATGACTTCTTGATGTAGACCCTTTCATAACTTTAGAAATTTGAATTCATTGCTTATATTTCAAACATACAAAATAATATATATTATTTTTATCGGCATCCTGAAGCTTTCTCTATACAATTTATGTTTTCTTTCAAAAAAACTTAAGAAGGCAGAGCAAACTATGAAGCTCCTTTATTAAATTAAAGGAAACTATGAAGCAAGCTTCTAGGATGAAAATAAAAAATCCAGAAGTCACTTGAAATTCTTTACTAGAGTTGAGGGCCCTCCTGGGCTACAAAGCTGGAAATCTCCCAAGAAAATACGTGTTGCTTCCTTCAATGCATCCCACCAAAATGCATACAGAAACAGCTGTAGCATACCCTCTGCTATCTCCATTACTACTTAAAGTAACACCGCAGCACATTTTACTTGTCCTCCTTCCTTACTGACTTCCCCCTCGCACTCTCTGGGACTGAGGGGAAAGTTCAGCATTTCTTCTTCCCATAATCACTTGTCTTGCAATCTGACTTGCACCCCAGAACCCCCCTCAGGCTATGCTGAAGGCTCCTTGGAGCATAGGCAGAAAAGGGGTCAGAGCTGTCTGCTGGAAGGAGCAGGGGGTATACCTGGTAAAATCTTCATTTCCAGATTTTACATTGCATCCAATTTCTTCTCTTTAATTCTTGTGTTTAATTTTGTTATTCTTATATTGTTTCTTAGTATTTCTTTTTGAAATAAGTTTGGCTACACATTGCAAGTAATAAAGTTCTAAGGTGTTAATAGTGAGCGGCTGCCATGCCCAGTTAGTTACTGAGGACTTAACTGTCCCAGGGACTCCTCTCCCATGCTGGGTTTATGAGAATGTCTACATCAGAAGGGAAGGAACTGTGGAGTCTGAACGTGGCCTAAACTCTTCCAATGCTATACAAAAAGTGGCCAAGATCAGCATTGTTCCAATTAAAACTGAAGGGACAGGGATATAGCTCAGCAGCATAAGCACCTGCCTGGCAAGCACAAGGTCCTGAGTTCAGTCCCTGGTACCAAAAACAAAAACAAAAAATAAAAATAAAAAAAAGATTAAAACTGCAAGAGAGTAAAGCAAAAGCTCTCCTTTTTTGTTCAGGTTTATTAACTATATGCTGAATTAGGATGTGTTCATTAACATATACAGTTTCTACAGAAAAGGAAAACCATATAAGCTTACTTGGAAGGAGTCTAAACCTTGCAAAAGTAAGATGAAGAAAGCCCAGAGTAAACCATAAGGCAGGATACCCTAAATGTAATTTCTAAAAGGTCCATATTGAAGGAGAGATGAAATACTGTTGTCAAAGTTCACCATTCATGGAGCAGAATTACCACCAACTTAACGTTGGAGAAACTAGGACTGAGAAAACCTGGGCTACCTACCCAAAGCCACAAGGATAACAAGAGTTACCTGAGCTTGCCACAGAAGACCCCCCTTTCTCCAAGGAATAAGGCCACCAAGATCATGCTGTGCCCTGGAGCTCTATTATTGAAAAGAACAGCAATGAAACCTTTGCTGTATTTTTGTTTAAAATTCAAGCAAAATAAAATCAATATGGTCTTGTCTGTAAGCCAAGAGGGTAAGAAAGTTAAACAATCATATACACAAAAGGAAAGTACTGAGAGCATGTCAGTTCTGAGCTTAATTCTGGAAGTGGCTACACAACTTGGTAAGTGCAAAACCTGACTTGAATTGCTCACCATACAAACCTTATATAAATACCTTTCACCAATGGGTTTTCAAATATGTGACTTGTCTCTGAGTATCTTAATTTTTAAGTACTTTTTTATTGAAAGAGACCAAAAAACATGTGTTTGTTTTCCTCAGGCTTACTTGGACTAATAAGGGAATCATCTTGTATCATTGAGAACACACTAACATACAATGGGGAAGATGCCCAGGAAGGAAGCGGAAGCCATTCTGAAATAAGATGTTTTGACTTTGATGATCTGGAATGGAAAATCCTACTACAGTGAGCTGTGTGTGTGTCAGGTGGGAGAGGGATGATACCAGTGAAATATGTTTATAATGTTCTCCATTACCTGAAAACAAAGAAACAAAAGAAGGTCTGGCTACAGAACAGAGAAGAAGAAAAGACAAAGGAAATAAGAGATAGAGGAGAAGGAAAGGAAAAGGGGAAGGCTTTAGGACTTGATTGTAATTAATGATACGAGGAGACAACTGGTTCATGATGTACAGGGAGATGTCATCCTTCCTAACCTGGCCTTTGAACAGCAGATCCTGCCAGAAAGCACCCAAGCAGGGGCATGGTGTTGTAGTCAGGGGTTGCAAGAGGAACAATGAAGTATAGGATACATTATTTATAAGTGTATTTTATAACAGTCACCTATAGAGTCATATACAAAGAGAATGCAGGAAATCTGTCCATACACTAAAGACCAACAGAAGACAACTGAGGGCCTGGATCTCATAGATATGTTCTGCATGACCTAGAGCCCATGACAATGCCTCCTATAAGTTCAACTGGTGGCCAAGACTCCCACAACAATGCTTCATGGAGACCTGTTTCAAGGATTCACACTGGGAACGCCCACTAGTCAGTGGTAGAAGCTAGAAAGTCTGTGCCAGAGGGATGAAGGATCTGTGCTAGCAGGCCGAGCGATCTGAACTGGAGCCAGGAAACAACACTTAAGAGCTCCCCAAAGTGCCACAGCCATCCTCAGTGATGAGATCCTGAGCTCCTCCAACTATGGGAATAGCCAAGTAGACAGCAGGAAAGCCAACGTATCAAGCTTCTCCAGGACACTGAGCAGTGTACCATCTTCCCCTCTAGAGCTAGGAAGCAATGGTCAAAGTAAGGACCAAAGCTTCCCTAAAGTGAACCATAGCCATTCCCAGCAACAAGGAAGTCCCAAGCTCCTTTGACAACAGGAACAGCAAGCCAGCATGAAAGTACCTCAGAAGAATCAACAGCTCCCTAACAGCTTCTCAACAGTTTTTCTTTTCTGCATTCTACTATAGTAACTGAAGATGAAGACATGACCTAAACTATCGCAGCTCTTCCCACCTACACCAAGCCTAAGCAGGTGTCACTTTCCTGAGGACAAAAGTTGGTGCCCAGGAGGGATCTGCTTTGGATACCAGGATAGCACCATAAGAGGCATATAAACCAGTTAACCAAGGCTAGAGTCAATTCCTACTCCAGCTTCCTTCTATTTGTGCAGTAAGAGCACCAAAAATCCCACCTAGAATGTAGTATTTTGTATTTTGTGTTGATCCCATCCTCACCAGAACATGGTAAGACATGCGCTGCTCTAATTTTCAGTTGTATACAGATATGAAGGAGCAGAAAGATCAGGCAACTTCTCTTAAGACAGGAGTCAGCAAGTAGCAGAACCAAGAACTAAACCAAATTAGTATGCCACTAAAATCCTACTTTGGATCATAACTGAATGAGCCTAAAAGGGCTGCCTCACAGTGCTCCAATACCAGAAATATCAGTTGTTCATATCTTTAGTATGAAGAAAAAACAAACTGACCCATTCCAGACACTTGGTCAGTAGTCATTAAACCATTCATAGACCTGTAGTAAGTGACCTCTGACTAGGTCTCTAATACCACCTCCAGAAAGAAGACAACATGGAATACGTTCCACCCACATCCAGGCCATAACTGTCCTTTCTTGCTGGAAACCCACCCTAAAGTCCAGCCCTGTGGTGGGGAGCTAGCTACACCACAGAGCTGTGCAACCTCCTAGTCAGCCAGCCGGAATCCCAAGCCACGTCCTTCCTCATCCGCTCCTTAATTGAACCATTCACATGAAAGCTGTGCAGCCAGAAATATAACAATAAGTGTTACCACTGCCAAAACAAGCTTTGCAAATCCCTAAAATAAAGTAGCCGAATGAATAAAAATAAGCAGGGTAGGGTAGAAAAACAGTCTGTGGAATCTGGTGTGTAGTCAGCATGATCGGAGGGAGGTACAGTGCTGTTTTTGTATAAAAAAGGAAAGTGGTAGCTCATGAGGAACTGAAGGAGGCCCCCATACGCCAGCAACAACATCCTGGGTTGTCAGCCACTGACAGCCATGACGCACACACGCACTGATAGACCAGGACAGCTGGAAACTTTGTATGTGACATCTTGCTGGTTGGGCAAAAGGTCTAGTCTTGAAGACAGTGCCATGTCCAGACCCAGAAAGACCAAATGAGACCATAAAGCTGTTAGCATTGACATTGAAGCTTAAAACACAATAAGGGCCTTTTATCAGAGAGGAGCCACAGACTGTACTGAGCCCTGAGTAGTCTATGTTGTTTTCTCCACATGTACACCTATGACAAAGTTTAATTTATAAATAATAAATAGGAAAATTGCAACAATAAATAATAATGACGTAGAACAATTACAACACACTCTAGTAGGACTTTGGATGTGCTCTCTTATCTCTTCAACAAGTCAAGACAAATCTCAGTATTTTTTGGATTGCAGTTGACCACGGGCAACTGAAAACCCAGCAGATATAACAGTGCACATTATACTAGCATTAGTATAAATCTTGTGCCTTAACAACTGGGTGAAATATGTGTCCTTCACAAAGAAATTTAAACTCTGGGTATGTCCCCACAGCTGCCCACTCCTGTTCTTCGGGGCTCCTCGGCCCAATCCTGACGAGGCCTGCTCTCTGCCTGTCATCTGTGCAATGCGGACAATCTCTATCCCTCTTTACTTAGGTCAGTGGAGGTCTCTAGGCAAGTCTCAGCTAGATCTGTCCCAGGTCACTCACTTCCCCTCCCTTCCTCTCTCCACACAGGCACTCCCTCCCCCAGCCCCATGAGTCAGCGCCCACCCTTGGGGCACATATTTAGGAAGGTACTGGAGGAAGGAAACAAGGCTCCTGGCCACAGGACAGGGCCCACGGGTGACTCATCCCCATTGCTGCACTCAAAGACACTGAGCACTGCCAGGGCTCAAAGGGCAGAAATAACAGATTCTTAGTTTTGAATGATTCCAGGTATCAGACGACATCTATAAGAGATCAACAAAGATATCACATCAAACAACAGTGATGAACTAGTCTTCCATGTGAGCCCTGGGCTCTTCCCTGCTTACCTACTTAAAATTTCAATGTCACTGTCTGAAACCCCCTACTCTTCTTTGTTTTTTCAGCACTTATTTATTTATTTATTTATTCATGTTTATGGCTGTTCATTTTCTCTGTATTGGAATGTAAATCCCATAGATGCTTGGATCTTTGCATTGTAAGAAAAACATAATAGGTCCTGTTGAAAGAAATGAATGATGCCTGTTAAAAAAGCATGTTCATAGACAAGACAGCCTTGAGTTCAAATTCAAGCCTCACCATCTAGCTCGGTGAACTAGAAAATAATAATTTAATTTCCTTACATCTCAGGGTTTTCTAAAAATCTGTAATATAAAGACAACCATTTTTATTAACCCACTGAGTAACAACATTCCACTCCATTGAGTTATTAGAAAGGTTAACTAAGATGACACACATTAAGCTCCTCAGAGCAATGCCCAGCAGAGTGGAGCAATGAAGAAATGATCTCTGTCGATGTGCTCACTTTGTATGAAGTCTATGAAACACAAAGAAATAAGGTGTGGGCTGGTGGGGAGCTTAAAATTCAGCTGGCAAGTACATGACCCATTCTCTACATGCAAAGGCGCCTTAATTATACACTAGTGTGATCCCTGAAAAACCTGTAAGTCTGTCTGAAGGCTTCCCTCCCTTTCCATTAAATTAGCACTTGGCAGTTTTCTCCGGCTCCATCCATTGTTTAGCACGTCCCTTCCCTCCCTCTTCATGGTATGGCCATATGTGCTGGATGCGTTTGCACCTCATGAATATGGAGAAGTGACGCAATGCACAGGAAGCAGGTTTGCAGTGTCTGCAACTCAACAAAGAATAGCTGACAAGGAAACATACCTAGGGCATGGCTCCTGCTCTTACAATCTCACAGCGCAGAGAGAAACAGAGCAGCACAGCTTGGCAGTGGAATTGTAGAAAGAGTGAGCGAGTGGATGGGCCCAGACTGGATGGACAGGAAGAGGGTTCTCAAGCAGGCAGAGGAGCTCAAGGGCTCCCAGCAGATACAGCAAGCACAGCCTGAACTTCTGCTGGGGACAGGCTCCCTATCAGTTCAAGCTAAAGGTGGCTAATCAGAGTCGTGGTGCACACGTGGGGTTCTTGGGGGTGCAAGGGTAAGACCTTCCCTATACTGCATGATGAAGTAGTAGAAGTGCAGCAACTACCTTGGTGTGTGATTAAACTGAGCAGCTGATGACAGCATCTTATCTGCGGTTCCCAGATAGCATCTGCTGTGCAGCAGTTAGGGAAGACTAATTTCTAGTGATTAAGGGATCTCATGAACTCTGCAAGGTAAGCCATCTGAGGAACGCACAAGGCTTTTCAAGGGTGCCCAGATCACTGATCGCCTGCATGTACGACCTAACACCCCTTTCCTGGAGTGGATTTGCACAGCAGAGCAGCAATGGACACTGGGTGCAGCCTTGCCGGACTTCAGTTATTGCAGGCTATCAAGGACGAAGCAGCCAAGATCACCCAGGAACTGAGACTCTCAACCATAATAAAAGACACACAAATTTGCTTATAAGAAAGCCCTTTATAATAAAATGACCAAACTGAAACTTTGTCCAGGATATTTATCATCAAATATACTGTAAAACATTCTATTAAGCTTCAACTCACCATAACCCACAATTAATTAAACTTGCTTTTATAATATACTTAAAACTAGAAACTACTTCAAAACCAGCAAATAAGCCAGGCAGAGAGCTATATGCCTATCATCTAGTTGCTCAGGAGGCTAAGACAAGAGGATCCCTGAAACCAGGAATTTAAGGCAGGCCCAGGCCAGTGAGACCTCACAACAAAAGAGAAAAAAATACATAAAAATAAAGAAATATTAAAATACAAACTTTATACTACTCCTTCAAAGGTGAAGTGTGAAGCTTTAATGGTTAAATAGCACATTTTACATATACTAATGATTTGTGCTTTGCAACTTAAAGAAAACGTTTAGTGTAAATAAACTATTACATAAACTCTTTCATCATTAAAGATAAAACTATTTACCCCTAAGAAACCTTTTGATTTTATTTTAATATATGCCAAATTTCATATACCTTTTATAAAAGCATTCTGAGAGAAAGAAATGGATCTTCTTTTTCATCTGGAGTAAGTTATAGAACCAGCATGGCCAAAGTCCACTGCTTAGATTCCCAGCTTCAAGTAGTGGCCGTGTCAAATGTAGAATGAAAGTAACAACATCATGTTGAAGTAGAAATCATCCAGAACTGAAAAGTTATACCATATGGCATTAATTACGCCAATAATATTAATCTCAAACATGATAAATATTTAAAAGCTACTCACTGGCTCTGTGTCAGTTTCAATATGCTCCTTAAGAAGTCTAAGAAATAGCCATTACCACAAACTTTACCAAAAGTATTCTCAAATAAGTAACAGTGACATTTTTAAGTAGATGATTCAGGAAATTTAAAGCTACTGCATTGTATTTAAAACTGGGCCCATAAGAAAATAAACATCAATGGAAAATAATAATTGAAAATAGCAATATGCAAGCATGTTTTTTATCATCCATTTTACACACACACACACACACACACACACACACACACACACACTCAACACAGCCTAAAGTATAGTCTAGCTTTTATTTCCATTTTGCAAAACAGATACTGTTTGAGAAAATCTTAAATTCAGTTTTGTTATCGTTTGGATGATGTAAGAACTACACTCTTTGGATGAGGTTTAAAGCTTGAAGAGAAAGAAATGGGCAATTATTCTATTTTGTAAAGGCTTCTTCTCTATAGTCACTCAACAAGTATTCCCTGTGCACCTACTATGTGCCAGAAATAATTCTAAGCAGTAGGCAAGCACTTCCAACACAAGCAAAACATCCTGAATTCGGAACTACCGGGGGAGGGCACATTGACTAAACTCACAGGTAGCAGGTGGCCTGTTACATTGAGGAAGTGCTGAAGAGACAAAAGAAGAAGAAACCACAAAAAACAGAGCACAATTTTCAACAGAGTGACTGGGGAGGGATTACAACTAAGAGATGACTGTTGTGCTCAGGCAAGTGGAGGTCAGTGCTGGGAGGAGGCACAGAGAGAAAACACTTATAGGAGAAGTTTATATAGGGGAGAACGAGGACAGTACCCCGAATAGGCAAGCCCATAGGAGCAGAAGGTAGGATGGTGGGTGCCAGGAGTTAGAAGGAGGCAGAAAGGGGGACTGGTGCTTAATGGGTGCAGACTCATTTTTGGAAAATGAACATGATCTGGTGATTGTGCACTAACGTGAACATCCTTACTATCACTTAACTCTACAGTTAAAAAGGGTTGAATTTCTTTTGCAAATGTGAAAGGGACAAAGAGCTAGGGCAAGGGGAAAGGATGGGGAGGGGAGGTGGAGAGAAGAAGAACTGAGACATGTTATGTACATGTGCCAACTTCTCATGATGAATGTGTCATTGTATACAGCAAACATATACTAACATTTTAAAAATGTTTAAAAATCTATAAATGGTAAATGTTAGACTACAAACTTTATGTAATATGCACTTTAACATAATTTGCTAAACTTCAAAAAGATAGTGAAAGGAAAAGAATGGATTACAATGAGTTTAGGCAAAGAGGAGCAGAGAAATGGAATGGGAGCTGATGGAAGACATGGCATAAGGAAGAAACAGATGGGAAGAATATGATGGGAGGGGAAGATTGGTGAGCCTGAAGAGAAAGGGGACAACTGGTGGATCACTTCTTTGGAAGGCAGGAAGGGGTGGGACCTCAAGCTCCAATGGAGGTGTGGACTTTCGGGGAACCTCTACCCTTCCTCTGCTGCAAGGGAGACACAGGCTGGTGGGGGGTGTGGACTGAGTGGATGTGGTGCTGGGTACTAAGGGGCTCTATCTGATGCTTGCAAGCCTAGGGAGCTATGACTGAGGGATGGAAAAGAAGAGAATGTGAAGCAGTCGACAGAGGGTGAGGAAGTGGAGCCAATAATGAAACGCAGTGTGAGAGTCCAGCATCCTGAAGGCCCATTTGAGTGAGCTACCCACAGATTGGAAGTAAGACCACTGGGCTACTCATCATGCATACAGACACCTGACCGAAATGTACACACTCACCGAGATACATATATGTTCAATCTTCTACTTGTAGCTCTAATTGCAGGAACATATTTAACTGGGAAGGGCCAAGAAAATTCTCCACAATAAGGCTGCTCATCAGAAGCCATAAATGCTAGAAGAAAGCTCACAGCAGCTCTGTGGTGGCTTCTCGAGTTTTCCCACCCAAGAAAAGCCAGCCGCACACATAGGCAGGCTAACTTTTTGGATTTCTTTTACAAGGCAGACATACCATGCTACATGGTATATATACAGACACGAGACTCATTTTATAAGCCCAAATAACTCACGATCTGACAGGGGAGCCAGAGAAGTAAACAAAAGATGCAGTGATCATACCCACACTTCTTGGCATCATGCAATGTCAACCCACAGAGTTGAGAAAGTCTTCCAAGAGACACAGATCTATGGGGCAAATGAACAAGGGCCTGGGAGCCTACCAGGGCTGGAAAAGTAATTCATTCTGGGCTAGCAGGCATAGCCTAGATAAGTAGATGGAGAGTGGCTTCCTGTGGAACCACTCCTGGCATATGGCTGACGGTCTTGACACACATGTCTAGCAGGCCTGCCGGACTGCAGTGCAAGGCAGAGTCAACAAAGATCAAGAAAGGAGGGGCCTGAAATAAGGCAAGGATGGTGATATGGAAAGGAAGACTGCACTGGGAGACAGGTTAGGTGTGACTGGCAGAGCTTAGCAATCACTTAAATATGGACAATGCAGAGGAAGAGCAAGCTCAGGACACCTGGGAGTTAATGGCATGGGAGAATGTCTCGGGGTGTGCTACTTGCTCAAAGGAATGCAGGAAAAGAAATAGGGTTGGAAGAGATGGTGGCACGGTCAGGGTATGATGAGGCTGGCTTCTGACACTGATTTAACGTATCTTTGGAGCAGTCAACTATGCTGACTAGTAGGTTATGGATCATAATCCACAGAAATGTCTGGGTTAAAATGTAGGCTTGAAAGACATGGAGATGTAAACAGAAAGTGGCCATGTGCGACACCATCCTGGAAAAATGTGAAACATGAGAAGAAAATGATCTAGGAAAGAACCTCCCAGCAGCTGATACAAGGAGGCCAATACCACACTCGTTCCCATCACAAGAAGGTTTGGGGAGTCCAAGCAAGAAGGCTTGGGGAGTCCTAGACTTCACCAGTTTGGGGCTATTCTTACATCAACTCTCTGAGCCATGTTCATTACTCAGTTAAGTAATGATGCTGTGATGCCGACACCTACAGCAAGTACAAGCAATTCAGGGCCATAATCTGTTATGGTACTGCTCACATTTTAGGAACCAAATATGACTTATGCTTGAGAAATGAAGATTCATTCCATTATACTTAGGGTCACTATCAATTCCCAACATGACAAAAATACTATAGACTAAACCAAGGAAACCGAGAAGTTAAGACTCCTTCCAAAAATACTTCTCTGCCCAATTTTGTTTCTTAGCCCAAAAATATGAAACAAAGAGTGAATTGTCTACAAAGTGGCTGATTGTCCAATTTTTAAAGTTCACGTTTAGCTAGGGCAATGTGGATAAGAAAGGCATTTTTGTGATGTGACTGAACATAGTATATTCATGTGGAAACATGAATTCTAAGGCTAGAAATAGTTTACCTCAGAGGATGTCTAGATCTTTTCTTACAGATATTCCTGGAAGCTTCACACTGAACTTTAAGGTAGCAAGACCTGTGATTATAAAATAGACACTACTTCACTTTTACTACAAAGTATAATAGAAAGTTTCTTGAAATAATTTGAGGATGTATCTAATTCTGTATTAATTTCAAAGATATCTTCTATAAAAGACCTAAATGTAAACAAAATGCCCATTCTTTTGAGACTTTTCTCTCATATTCTTTATTTTTTTTTATGTACTTAGTACAGGGTCTACAGTGTCTTACTACACAGATCAGACTCATAGTTATGCTACTGTTTTTAGCCTCCCAAAAAACAGATTTGTACCTATGTTCTTTATTTATTATTTCTTGCCTATATCTTGTAATATGAG
>NDGN011463178.1:0-11549 GCA_002564285.1 Tympanoctomys barrerae
TATATATATATATATATATATATATATATATTTTCATGGACTTTTTCAGCTTTGCTAGAAGTGTCAATACCTTAGTATAGAATTAATAATATGTGGTCTTACACAGTATAATATAGTTTAATTTGTCACATTTGAAAATCAATTGTAGTATATGCCATTTCCCAAATATATAGTTAAAGGTTTTTTTTCCCACAAAATATAAGCAAAAGGGCTGGGGTTAGAGTTCAGTTGCATAAGTGCCTGCCTGGTAAGCATAAGGTCCCAAGTTTGAGCCCGGTACTGGGGGAAAAAAATTTATTTATATACACACACACACACACACACACACACACACAAATCTTTGAACTTGGTCACAAGATGTTACAGTGCTTGGTACTTTTCTAATCAAGGGTTTTTTTTGTCATAATCTTAGCTTATTTGTTGATTGTGTGATAAAAACAATGATATACATTAGAAATTTTCGGGGATGATTTCATGTTTCTTCCTTACAAATATCAACAACAATGTTTATCATTTATTTAGAAATTTTATATTGGTTTAAACATGGCACAAAAATAAACTGAAAGATGATGATGACAGTGACAGTAGTTGTTGTTATGTTACCACCAGACGTTTCAGACTGTTGAGGCATACTAATTTACCAATGAAAAGAGTTTTCTGTGTTAATTCAGAAATAAACCATTTTTAAGTCATTGTGTGAAAGCTAGAGTCTGTATCATTGAGATACTTATTTAAACTAGATAACTTAAGCTTTGTCTTGGTTATATGTTGTTAGTGGAAAAGATATATATAGGAAATTTAAAACTAAGATGCAGTTAAATAGCACATGATCCAAGAAAATAGTCCTTCAATGTTACACTTCTAATTCATTTACTATGATTAAAAACTTCAGTCTTTTTATCCCTTTTTTGTCTTCTATTTAAGAGAAAGATAAAGAACTTGAGCCATCTGAGTGATAAAGATACTAACTTACACTGGATTCATGTATGTAGGGATTTCATTTTTTAAAAAGACCATAATCATATTAAATATTTTGAAAAGTACCTTTTTCCCACTATGTCGTTCATTAGATTTTAATGGCTTTATTTTAGTATTTTATTTATTTACTTATTTGGTATAAGGACTTGCTAAGCAGCTCAGCCCATAGTGATCCTCCTATCTCAGCCTCCCCAATCTGGGATTATGGGTGTGCGCCATCATCACACCCAGTTTCTATGGCTGGCATGGCGTGCCCAGGGTCATGGGTCTGGCGCAGCATTTGGTATGGGGATCAAACCTGGGTCCTTGTGCTTGCCAGGCAGGTGCTTAGACTGCCGAGCTATCTCCCCAGCCCATGATGGCTTTATTTAGTAGGAAGTTATTTTTAAAACCCTTTTGCTAATTGAAATATCTTGTGTTTTGTATTGACTTAAAAATGTTTGAAGATCATTGTTGAACTTTTGTTTTAAAAAGATAGGAATTATGTTTTTGATGCGTTAGCACCATATAGTATCAAAGCAATGTCCTTCTTACTGGCATTTTACTGGTTTGTCTGAAATAATTTATGAAAATATAGAATTCTTGTATCTCCTGATCAAAATGTAGCATTTTTTGACCTTATGAAATTTCACACCCCACCAAGTTTTAAAGATATACTGTATGTCACAGTCTGCCAACATCTGCTCTAACACTTCCACTGGCAGAGGCTGAAATAAATGCTGCACTCATGGAGAAAGATCCTGGTTAGTGACTGACAGCCAGCTTATCCATGAAATAAATATCGGTTGACATCTGTAATCTTTATTTGTATAATCAGGTTAGTTTACTTGTCTTAAATTAACAAGTGGTAGACTAGGTCCTTAGTTTTCAGGAGTATCATTACCTTGGGCCTCACAATAAATAGATTATTTTTAAATCTTATTGTAATCTTAATAATTATCTAAGGAAGCAATAATGAGATGGTAGTAGTAGAAGAAATGGCTCCTATTTTAGCTGTGGCACAAGCTGCGAGTATAACCTTGGCCAAGTCATTCTCTGAAACTGTGATTTTACTTCTTCATCAGCATGGCAGAAACACTTAAATTCACTGAACTTTATATAGTTTGTTATTCTGTAAGGTGAACTTCGAGTAGGCCTTTGAAGGTTAAGTAGAGGTTAAACTAAAATACAGGAGAGGGATTTCTAGGCAGAGGGTATTAAAATAGGTTTCTCTGAAGCCTTAAGAAAGGGCATAGTTGGAGCAAGAAGAGGCTTCCCCTTTCCTCTGTCTCCATTTTATATATTGTTTAGAAAGATCATTTTATGAGGCATTTCTAAGGCATTCTGGGGAATTGTTAAAGAGCTACCATTTGAATGCTTCATTTTTTTAATAATTAAAATCTACTTCAAATTTAATCTGTGTGGGTTTTAATCAGATTTTCATCGCCTTGGACAAAAGTAGAGCCTGAGAACTGGAAAAGATTTTAGAGTTGATCTTTCCAATCTTCATTAAATGGTGAATGATTAAAATTTTCAAAAATTAAAAGTTAAAAAGTGGTCTATACTCAATTATTTGTACTTAATCACTACAGTTGAGCTCCCTGTCTTATCTACTTGATAGAAGCCACTTTTAATAAATTCTTCAGTGACCATTTAATTTCCAGTGTAGGGAGAAAGAATTACTTTCCATGGTAGGTTCATGGCTGGTGTCCTTGTTACAGAAGACAGATTAGCAAGAGAACAACCTACAAGTATATGTTTAATGTAAGTTTTACATGGCATGAAAACCTTTGCAAATGAAGACCCACACAAATAGTAACTTTCGTGTTCTGATGTCTAGGTTTAATGAAGGGGCAGAGCATCATGGGGAAGTGTGGTGGAGAAAGAGGATCCAACCCTCATGGTAATAACTGAGGGGAGCTTAGCAAGGCCTCTTTGTTTAGGTCCTTCTTTGTGTCCCTGTGTCTTCAGAAGAGAAAATATTTCTTTCCTCCAGGTATAGGGAAAGTCAGAAAGTGCTTTCTAGGTGTCATGACCTACTTGTAGGGAAGCAGTGCAAGAGGAATACAAGTGCAGTCTTCTATCCTCCTGTTTCTACTGTTTTCTCTAATGCCAAAATCCCATATTTGGGGGAATACTCAAGAACTCCATCCTTAAATAGACAATTTTGAGCTATTATTTTTTTTCTGGATTTATTTCTAGACTACACTTTGTTCTGCAGATCACCATCTCCTTCTTGAGATAGTCTCTCTTACTGTGTGCTGGGATTTCTCTTACTTGTGATATTTCTTCCTTTGTATAGTACTCAGTGTTGGTATTTTGCAAACTTCTGGCCAAGAAATCTTTGTACTGCACATCTTCCTTCTGGCTAGTCACCTTGACTCTTAAGGTTTTAGTTACAACCTGTGTGCAGCTTACATCCACACTTACATTTCTTCAGTTTAGGCTGCTCTGGGTTAGTGTTCACTTGGCTGGAAAACATCTCTGCCTTCCTTTTTTTGACTTGACATGCTCTAAACTGAACTTGATATTTTTGTCTATTTCTTCCCCTATTTTCAATATCTCAGTTCTTAAGTTGCCTGAACAGAAACGTGGATCCATTCCATGCCTTTTCTTTCTGTTCATGTCTTAACAGAAAGGACATGTCTTCATGTCCCTGTTCCTAGTCTCTTCCTAGTAGTCCTGCTGATTTGCCTTCTTATGTCTTTTACCTGCTATGCCTTTTCCCATGGAATGAACCCTTCATCTCTGCTACAGATTCTTAACTAGATTCTTTGCCTTCAGTTTGTACCGCTCATATTCTTCCTTCACATGCCTGTCAAAATGATCGTTCTAAAATTATATCCTAACTATGCCATCCCTTGTGAAAAGCCCTGCTTACTGGATAACGTCCAGCTTCCTTAATATATCATACAAGAATTTCTTCAATCTGGCCACTGCTTTCAACTCTTGCTTTGTATCTTTGCTCTGTAATTATGATACGCTTCAGTAGTACTGAATTGTTTATGGTTTCCCTATACAACTTTCCTACTTTTCTACTCTTAAGCTTTGTTCATGCTGTTCTTTCTGGTTGTAATGTCTTTCAGTCTTCTATATGCCTAGATTGTTTTTAAAGTTTAATTTAGATTTAAATTCCTTTCTCCATTCTTTCTAAATCATTGCTGTTTTTCTCAACACTCTTATCTTGTTATAAATATGTTTCAACTACTAACTTGTGAGTTATTTTAGGCGTAAGAGCTCAGTCCTATTTTATATCTCCTAGTGTCTGCATTTAAGACATAATAACTTATTGATGCTTAGAAACACAGTCAAAATTTCTTCTGTTTTAGATATTTTGTAAATTCAGCATTCTATTTCAGTAGATAATAACAGTTAAGTATCAACATTATACACCAATATATTGTCATTTAAATATTGTTCTCCTTCTCTACCTCCTGTTGTGTGATGTTGTTAGCTTTCCATTAGGTAGTAAATACCTAAGTAGAAGTTTCAACTTATAAAGGAAAAGGTGTTTATTTTGGCTCACTTTTGGAGGTTCTTATCATGACTGATTGACCTTGTTGCTGTTGTGCCTGTGGTGAGAAAGTACATCTTGATGGGAATACATGGCAAAGCAAAACTGCTTAACCTCATGGCTAGGGGGTAAAACAAAGGAGCACAGAGTCTCACAATCCCTTTCATGGGTGTGTCCCCAGTGGGCTAAGGATTTCTCATCAGGCCCCACCATCTCTATGAGAGCTAACCTGAGGACCAAGCTTCTACACATGGACCTTTTGAGAACATTGAAGATTAAAAATTTAAGAGATATTCTTCATAGAGTTAGAGGTGAGACCTAATTTAGGGTCCAAGTGCCAACATTTATTAGTTTTCCATTGGCATCTAAAATAGGAATTCCATAAGCCCTGTAGAATAAATGATAAAAAGCCAAGCATTGTGGGGAACACCTGTAATCGTAGTACCTGGGAGGCTGAGGTGGGATGATCACCATGACTTCAGTGCCAGCCTGAACTACATAGCAAAAACCCTGGGAAGGAGGGAGAGAACAGACAGTATTATTTGATCTTCATCATCCTTTGGGTGGATAAACTATGAACCATATGTGGCATTGCCTACTAAATGTAGTGCCGTAGAGATGGCAGTTGAAGAAAAGTTTCTTCAAAGACAACACATCTCCAAATAGAATTATGACTTGATGGATTTCTAATTATTGTAGGTTAAGATTGTCTGGGTGCATAAAACACATTTTGACTGCAAAATAATATACACACATTGTTCCACAGCTCTGTTTAAAGGAACTCTAAAAAAACAAGCTTTTCTGCCCAGTGGTCATTGTCTCTACCATTTTAACAGTTACCAACTTCTCTCTGAATTCTTACCTTGCTCAACTCCAAAATGGAAATAATTTCTCTATGAAGGACTTGAGTGTTTATCTGTGTGTTTTAGATTCATCCTACTTCTGAAAAGTTCCTTCTTACTGGCTGTGGTAGGGAGGAGTGCCATCGATATCCCAAGAAGCATTTCCTAGAATTTCACCTTAATGTGTGCTACAACTATTGTTCTCTCTGAAAATACCCACCCCTTTCTTCCGTGAAACCCTTCTTCAATCTCCTCTGTAAAGAATGGATCTGTCTGCATTTTATAGGCCAACTTAACAAATGAAGTGTTTCCTGTGTCTTATTTTTCTTCTCTTTTTGTAATAAAGTAAGGCAATTATGGGAATTAAGCTTACCTGAAGTCATTTTTATCTCTGAGTAAATGTTAGCTTTTGAGATATTTAAGAATGAAGAGAAAAAAACTTATTCCTACTAATGCCTCCACTGAAGAAATGTGGAAATGGAGTACACTTATGATGTTATTCTTAGTCTTACCTAACTCATACTACAACCAAGAATGACCTCATACAGCTGCAAAATCTCATAAACTGTGTAAGTATATATGGATTATGAGAGGTTAAAATAATTCACTTTTAAAGGTTTGTTAATAGTGATATCCTACTGGATAGTAAAAGAATTGTACAATACAGTGTAGGAGCTGTGACCTTGACTCTGGCCGACTTTCATGGAGAAAACATAACTAGAGGAGGAAATAAAGATTAATTTCAAAATGAAATTTATAGAAATAAACACTGTAGAAATTGGAAGAAGTAATGTGGTAAGGTAAGCCAGGGTGACTAAGTTTTGAATTTATTCAAGAGTTGAGGTTAACAAAGTAAACAAAGTAAAAACAGGATGTTGGAAGGGGAAGTGTGCTAGTGAGGTTAACATAAGAAAACAGAAAGCCAAGAATTAATAAGCTCATTGTTTTGTGTATAGTCTAAGTGAAATGCTAGATGGATAATTTTTATATTGGAGAAAGAAAATTCTAAGATTAAATAGATTGCAGTTAAACTGTGGAAGGTCTTGAAGACCAATTTGATATTTTTATCAAAATTCTTAGAACCCATCAAAAGTTTTTGAGCATTGAGTTCTGAAATCAGTATTTGATTTAAAGCTGGGGCACCTATAGTGTTTGCTCGTAGTGTGCAGTAGTGGAATATGTGATTAGAAAACAGGTCCTGAGTGAGCAAGTTACTGCCTCATCTTCTTCCTGTCCACCCTCATTACTGTCACCCCAGGGTACTCCCTCCCATTTTTTCTCTTTTTGGTAGTATTCAGAAACAGTGTGTAGGATATGAATAGATTCCTTTGCAGATATCATCTCTCAGAGAAAAATAGTCTCCAGTTTTTCTCCATTTTTCACAAGAAGCTTCATTAATTATTTTTGATGTATATCCAGAATCATTTGCCAAAATTGTAACTATACTTATAGACTTTATTATCTTTCCGTAATCACTTTTTATGTTCCATTTCTTAAACATCAGTTGCTGTATCTTGTTAGGTTCAGTTACATACAGAATTCCTAATTTTTTATTCTGAGCATTTTCTTAGACTATGTAGTATATTTAATCATTTGAAGGTTTGGTATGATAATCTCTAATTGTGGTATGACTTTTATGTAAGTGGAAAGTTAAGTCTAGTAATAGAAAAGATTCTTACTTAAAAATGTATCATAGCCGGGAGTGCTGGTTCACACCTGTGATCCCAGCACTTGGGAGGCTGAGGCAGGAGGATTGCAAGTTCAAGGCCAGCCTGGACTACAAAGTAAGACCCTGTCTTAAGAAGAAGAAAGAAATGACTCACTGCTCATTTAGTCAGATTACCTCCCAGTCTTCATTATTATAAGTGGTGTTATGTTGATACATTTTGTAGAACTTAATCCATATACTGAATTTAGAATTTGGAATGGAGAACACCTTTAGGCACTTGTTTCCATCTCGTCAAATTAGTCCATTGTGGACCCCCCCCCAAAATAAATGAAGCTTAATCTCATTTTATTGGAAATTACTATGACAAGGCTGAGTGTCAAATCTGACTGTCAGGAATGAGAGTAGCCTAGTGATTTCTGAGTCATCACCAGTGACATTTAAAAATACATTTTTCTGTGTGTCTCATTGTGTTTCTTATTAAGTGATTTTACTGTTTGACTATTGCCTTATTTATAGGTAAGTTGCTTAGATTTTTATTTTAGGTCTGTATATTGGTAGAAATTTCCATGACCTCTCACCCTTCTTTGTGGGTGTTCCTTGGAGCCAAACTTTTTAGATTGTAAGTCCAGTTTATCAGAATATTAAGAAATATGGAGGCTTATAAAAAATCATAAACAAACTTCTACAAGACCTTTACTGTGTATGCTCATTAGAATATTTGCATAGAATTATATATTAGAGAATCATTGGATTTAGGAGTTAGAAGAGCTTGGATTTGAATCTTACATTTCTTTACTGGTATGTAACCTTAGACAAATTGTATAACTTCATGACCTTTATTTTTTCATCTTTGAGCAACCATGAAGGTTAAATGAAAATGTGTATGTGAAAACATTTTGGGGCCAGGGAGATAGCTCAGTAGAATAAGTGCCTGAGTTCACCCCTCCCGTACCACAAAAAACCCCCACAAAAACTAAAAAACAAAAAACATTTTGTAAATTTTAAAGTGCTATACAAGTAAAAGTTTTAATATAAGACAGAAGAGGCTCCGTAACATTTGCTGAATTGAGTTAAATGACAGTCATTTTCTTTGATTTAGTTACATTAGAGTGGTTTGGGGGAGGCTGCTCTTTGAATTTTCTTTAAAGACTGTTAGGTGATAAGCAGAACCCTTTGCATCTCTCCCTTGGGATGGAGAGCAAAGGATGGTGGGGGGTAATTCCTCGTTTCCTTTAATGCTAAGGGCTTTTGTCTTAGGGAGTTAGTTCTTTTCTTGACTAACAAAAGTCATATAAATCCACAAAGTCTGCCTCTTCCTCCTCCCTCCACCTGCTACCATCCCTCAGCTATCACTGTGGCCAAAAAGGCAGCACTTGTATAACTATTGTTACCCCTTTTTAGCCAGAAGTTGAACTTTTAAAAAAATAGAGATAATAAAATCTTCAAATATTTTTGGCTATTTTAAGAAGCTATCTTAGAACCAGGGGTGCTGGCACATGCCTGTAAGCCTAGCATTTTGGGAGGCTGGGATAGAAGGACCACAAGTATAAGCTCATGCTGGGCATCTTAGAGGCATGCAAGACCCCATCTCAAAATAAAGTGTTTGGGATATAACTGAAAATCATCTCCTCATTACCTTCATTGGATGAGAGATTAAAATTAGTGCAGTTCATAGCTAACTGCTCCCCCTGCAAGATAGAGGATAGAAAGGGGTTTTTTTTAGTGAAAGAATGATCCACTTCAGTAGCTTGCTTTAACTGCTGTTAGGATAGAAAAGAATCCCTGCATAGCCAGTCTTTCTTCTCTTCCTTCCTACCTTTTTCTTCTTCCTTCCTGTCTCCTTGCCCTTTTCCCTTTGTCACTTAACTTTTCCTAACGTCAAAAGTCAACTGTCATCACTTACCTGTGGCTGCTTGAATAAAGAAACATGCTATGTACAATTACTATTACTGAATGACTTAAAGTACTTTTACTTCTGACACTTTCGACTGTTTCCTCGTCTTCCCAAATAACCTTACACACTATTGTTTCAAAATTTCCTACCATGTGTATGCTTGTGTGTATATGATTTAGTCACACAATTTGGAAACACATTATGAAAACGAATACTTACATATTATTAGAACGTCTAAAGTTCTGATGAGTGTTTAGAAAGTTTTTATTGAGGGTTATTATGTTCTCAATATTGTACCGGGTAGTGAGGGAAAGAAGGAAATAAGGAAGGAAACAAAACTTTCTTTGACCGTTACTGTGTACCAAGTCCTATCACAAATGTTAATCTCATTTAATCTTCACACTAACACTGTGAGGTAAGTGTTATGTTCCCAATTATTAAGAGATTCCCAGAAGTTGTGTGACATCTTTTATGTCCGTTACCTGGCAACTGACAGAATTTAAACCCAGAGATGATAGAATGTTAACTTTTAATCCTATGTTCATCTCATTTTTCCCCTGATAAATGATATAACCCTTGGCTTTGAAAAATTTATAATATACTTGCAAAAATTTTCTACGAACACTTAGAATTAGGAGTTTGAAGTGTTTTTATGGTTAAGTTCTAATGGAGGTTTTACAATGAAAATATGCCATTAGAACTCAGGGATTGGAGGGCTGGCCAGATAGCTCAACGGGCTAAAGCACTTGCTTAGGCAGAGCACAGGGGCTGGAGTTCAATCCCCAGCATGCCCTGCCAGCCCTGCCCCTGGGTTGCACTGAGACAGCACTTGAGACTGGGCATGTGGTGTGTCTGTAATCCCAGGGTTTGGGACGCTGAAAACAGGAGAATCACTATGAATCTGATCTGTGTAATGAGACCCTGTAGACTCTGTACTAAATACATTAAAAACAAAATGAAACAAAACAAAAAGCCAAGAATTTAGAAAAAGAAAGGATCATAAAAAAAGAGAACATCAAGATCATTAGAAACAGATTTCTTAGAGAAACAATGAGATTTCAAAAGATAAAGTGGATTCTAGTAACAAGAATAGCATTAATTTGAAAAATTATTTCTGAGAAACTTTGGCCATCTTCTTTCTTGTTGAATGAAATGGTATGAAACTCTCAGAAATGAATGAGAGCTCCAGATGGCACAGTATTTTCATGCTCTTATCTAGAATGGAAAAGATCCAAATAAAAAGAGATGATAGGAAATAAAGATGACAGTTGAAACATGTAACAAAATGCCTGAGTCATAGACCCTTTGCGTTTTCCCAGTCAGAGGTAGGCCCTGAGAACCCTGTGAACTTACGGGGTCTTCTATGTACATTTTCCATAGTAACACTCCTTTCTAATACTTTTTCCTAGTACATAAATAATTTCAGTAATACAAATAAGTGTTCCATTTTAAAATCCCTTTTTAAGCTAATAGTTTTAACTTAGAAAAAGATACATTCTCTCTTTATAGCTGTTTATGTTTAAAAAAATCTGTGTCCTCATGTATAAGAGTGTGCATAAAGATTCAGCCACCACCTGCAGTCTGTATGTGATAAAGAGATGTGGTAGATTTTTGTAAAATTTTTCATTACATACTTTTAGGTATTTGGGTTGAGTAATGTCACACCACCCAACTCCAGTCAGCCTTGGACACTGTTGCTTTATTTCATTACCGATGCCCAGATTTTTTCCCATGACACTCTTTAGTGTATAGGAAAGAAAAAAAATGATTCTGTTTTCATACCTTTCTGACAATGCTTCCTTAGGACCAGGGAAGTTTATAGATAACTTTTGGTTAAGTACAGATACCTACCTGATTTATTTGCTGTATATTTATTTTAATGTATCATTTTTAACAAAATTTTGTTTCTAGAACATTGGGAACACTGTACTTTTTTCTATTGTAATTAGAACTGTGAGTGTGTATATATGCCTATTATGTTTGGTGTTTAATCCTATTCTCATAGCAGATTAGAAGGGATTTATGTAAATAAGGGAAGAGAATTGACATTTTAAAAAACATTCTGTATTATAGGTGCTTTATCTTTGTAATCACATTTGTTATAAGAACATGACATAAATACATTGCTAACTCCCCCCCAAAAAACCTAAGTAATGAAACATACCTACAGAGATTATAAAAAAAAAAATCTTTCCCAGAGCCTCAAAGCAAATAAATACCAAAACAGTGATTTGAGTTCTCATGTGATATCTAGTTTGAATACTCCATATAATTGTATCTAGGTTTCAGAAAGAATTCTTTTCAAGCAACATGTGGTTAAGCACCCGCAGAAGCTTAGAGGTATGCTATGTATTATGAACAGTGGACTAATAGTGAACTGTTATTGTGGCTGCCTGGTAACTACATTATTTGATAGGAATTTACTATGTAATTTTAACCATCTTGAGATTCGGAATTTGTAATGACTGAAGCATTTAGATTGAAAACTTTTCAGTTCATTGTTTTTCTAAAATTTAGTGACTGGGGTTCTTCTATCCCTGAGCCTGCCATGCCGCACCATCCCCAGGGCACGCGGAGACAGCAGTTGAGACTGGGCGTGGTGGCACATGGCTGTAATCCCAGCTCTTTGGAGGCTGTAAACAGGCGGATCACTATGAGTCCGATCTAGTAGTG
>NDGN011463182.1:0-13183 GCA_002564285.1 Tympanoctomys barrerae
AAGGGCACAGAGAAAAGGATGCTTGGGCCACACAAAGCACACAGCACAGTGTGAGGGAGCCCTTCTGCCCACTGCCCACACTGAGGAGGGCCTTATATGCACACGCACTCAGGGCTCTTGGAGGTCCAAAATGTGCCCAATAGCTCCAGCCTGAGTAGGCTCAGATGCCAACTCACAAAGGTCCTTTTTCCTGGGAGACTAGGCAAAATGCTCAGGTGCAGGACTGAGGGGAAGGCAGGGCATGAGCAGGTGTGCCTGCCCTCGTGACCAATGAGATTTGAGGAGGTGCAAACAGGTGAGGGGCTTCCGGGCCAGACAGGTAGGCTAAGTCTGAGGACAGATGAAAGACTCTCAGGAGCCCCAACTCTGAAAGGTCGTGCAATGCCTGGCTGGGGCAGTGGTCACAGGGATCAGCTACTCCACCTTGGCAATGTGCAGGTTGTCCTGTCCAGCTGGAACCCCTGAGCCTCGCCTCTGAACCTTCTGTTGTCTGCTGGGGAGTTTTGCTGCTGTTCTTCAGCCATCTGGGACCCCACCACTTAAATCCTAACCCCAAACAGTGAGGCTGGGAGCGTGTGATGCTGGGTCTGTCCTAAAGCCAAGGCCAGCTTCCCTCCCTCCCCAGAGTAGCGGTGGTGGCTGCCGCCACCTGGTCCTTACATCAGCTAGAGCTGTGCCATCACAGTTGACAAAGGTCAACGTGCAGCCCCTTGCCAAGGGCTTCAAGCCACCACCTGCATGCCGGCACCCCTGCTTCTTCTCCAGCATGCCTTGCCTTCAGGAGCCCTCCCTGCCCACTCTGGGGACATGGCTCTGTCCCCATCTCTCCATCAGGACTCTCAACTCCTTGGATGGTCACCCAGACATGAGGACGTCTCAGCGTGCATGCAGCTGTCCTAGAGAGCAGGACACTCATCAGCTGGTCTGCTGTCCTGCACAACCCCTCTCATGAACCTAGGAGATCCTCAGAAAGGAGGTATGTCATCAGAGTATCACCGCTGCAAGAGGACCCCTCCACCTCCCCGTGGCACCTTCCCATGGGTATTTCTATGGCTCTGGGGACCAGCACCAGGCTCCTTGTCAAAGAGACCTTGATTTAGACAAGACCAAGGACCAACTAATTCGGCAGACAGAGACCTGGACAGGAAGGTAGGTGCATTCTTGGGTTCTGACTAGGAATGTACCAAGCTCAACCAGCATAGGGGGAAGAGGCACCCATACAAAGCAAATGTCAATTGTTACAGCCCTCTGTTGTGGGGTCCCAGGAAATCAGTGGCCTGCTGGAAGTCACTCGTAGGAGCCTAGGGTTCTATAGTGTGGGCTGGCTCTACCACATCTCCCAGGCAGGGCTCTGGCTCCCTGGGCTTCCTGTGAAGGCAACAAGCACAACAGAACTCCGTATTGGCATCAGTAATTCCTGAGTGGAGCATCCTGGTCCAGCTGTCATCCAACCTAAAATGAGAGTGGATTAGGGTCAGGAGAGGCTTGGGCGACACAGAGGTCTGTGAAGCCGCCTTGGACACACGGCTGGCACATACACTACTCTCTCTGGTCCAGTCTGCTGGATTTCTGCAGGCCACGGCCTCCCTTGGCCAGGCCATCGGAGGACCCCACTGCACCCTAGGCCCCTCACAGTGGTGTGCACCTACCTGGCCCAGTGCTTGCCCAGCTGAGGTGACTCCCAGGGTAGAAGCTGACTGGGCGCATGGGCAACATTCTCCAAGGGCTATTCTGAGGAGCCCCGCTGGGCTCATGTGGACAGCTGTCCTTGCCTGCTTGGAAGGCAACAAGATGTGTGCAGGAGGCTATCCCACCCAGCCCTGCTTAGAAGCTTGCCCAAGACTCAGAGGCAATGAACAAGGCTAGTGCCTGGGACAGCTACATGGCAAGGCTCGCCTTGGAGATTAAGACCCTACTGAGAAAAAAAAAAAAAAAAAAAGACCCTACTGAGGGTGAAAAGCTCAGAGGTGATGTTACAGGTTAGAAGAGTCACTGTTCAGAGGTGGAGCTCTGGGAAGGCAATAGGCTTATGGGGTGCTGTGGTCACCGGCAGATTCAACCACTTTCAAGTGCCTGCCCAATGGCTATGAAGAGGTAGGGCCTGGGTGGCAGCGATGGCCCAGTGGGGGCGCCCTCTTCCGTCCCACCTCTTCCGTGCCCTCTCTACTTCCTGGCTGCTGTAGGTAAGCAGCTTTTCTCTGTCCAGTCCTTCCACCACGTTGCTTCTGGCTGGGATCCAGTCAGTCTCTGAAATGGTGAGCCAACGCAGACCCCCGCTCCTCCACTTGTGGGTGCCATGTGTTCTGTTCCAGCGACAGGAAAGTGACTAATACGCAAAGTGTACAAGAGAGAAAGGGCCAGGTTTCTTGCACTCCTGTGGGTGTGTATGTGTGTGCGCGCACGCCCATGCATGCACATGCGTGTGTGAGTGCGTGCGTGCGTGACAAAGAGCAATGTGCAAGGAGGTCCCATGGGCTGCTCGGTGAGAAGAGAACAATGGAGCGCTGTCACCATTGGCATTTGCCTTATATTGCTCTGCATTGCTCTGCACGCTGGTTCTTCTAATAATGAAGAACTAGGAGATGAAAAGTCTCAATGTTGTCTAACCCAGCATTTCCCATTCGGTGATTGTTCTGTGCAGTGCTGGAAACATCTATTGGAACTGGAGATATGCATGGAATATAGTTTGGGAAAAGACAAACTGGTCCAACTTCTAACACTAAAAATCATAGATTCCCCCCCCTTCCATGGCCCTCCCTTCTGAGAAGCAGAAGGAAGTGGGGGCCTTGAAAAAAGGCAGATGGCTTGCCAATATCGGGGAACTCTAAGATGAGAACTGAGAGTCAGGAGACAGCACAGTGACACCTGCATTCTGGAATAAATCCCTGCGGCAGCTCCTGGCTCTGTCGCCTGAGTGTGGAGTAGTGTTGGATGGGGCGGCCCCTCTGATTCCTCCAGTGGGACATTCCAGGACTCTGGTCTTCACCATGACCAGTGAGAATTATCTCTGCTGTAGGAGAAAGATAACTGAGACTCAGAAAGGTTCATCAGCTTCAAGGACAAATGAAAATAAATGGAGCCCAGGCCTGCCATCCTGGCACAGACCTCAGGAGCCAAGCCCTCTGCTCTGGGCCCTCAGGAGTGCTGTCTGCTGAACCAGCCCTGGAGTCTGATGAGAGGGGCTTTGAGCATTGGCCTGCCAAGGTTCAGACCTAGGATGTCCCCTCAAACTCTCTCACGCTCAGAAGCACAGCTTTTAGAAGGCGATTGGGTTCTGGGGCTGCTGTATTAATTAGTGTGTGAATCCATGGGTGAATCTACAGCTGAATGTGCTGCTTGGAGATGGACCTGCTTAGAAGAAGAGGGTTCCCGCAGGGTGGAAGGGTGGGTCTCTGTCCTGGCCCTCTGCTTCCTGGCTACCGTGACGCGAGCAGCGTCCTCCAACAGAGCCTTCCACCGTCCCCTTCCTGCCTTGGAGCCTGCCCACCAGAGACTGAGTCTTGTAAAAAAACAAAACAAAACAAAACAAAACAAAAAAACCATGGTCCCAAGTAAAGCTCTTTAAGTTGTGGCTGTCAGGTACTCTGTCCTAGTGACTAGAAAGTAACTGACGTGGCTTCACCGCCTACTAAGCGCACAACTGTGGCCAGGTAACCACGCAAAGCCACAGTCTACTCTCCTGGGGCCAGGAACACCCTCTCGTTGCTTGCAGTATTTGTCTGCCATCAGACTCAGCATGGGGTCCAGTACACTTAACTCTCAAAAGGATAAGTAGAGTTTACTTAACTCTTAAAGTAAATCAGAACTACCATATGATTGCTTTTGCTCATTAAGTTAGCTAGGGTTGAGAGAAAAAGAAAAAAAGAAAAGAGGTAGAGATTAAACTCAGGATGATCCCAGCCTCTTTCTGAAACCCAGTTTTCCTACATATGACAAGGAAGAGGGACACTGCCTGGGTGACCTCTGGGAGCCCCCAGATCAGCAATCTGAAGGTCTCCATGGGATGCTTTTTCCCTCAAGGATCTGGAGAAATCTGCCCTCCTACAACCTTTAACCCTTTCCTGGGAGGCAAGCCTGCGGGTGAGTATTGTTCAGTTTTCCATCATTGTAGCAGATATGCAAGATGAAGAACTTATAAGGAGTTATGAGAGGTTTAGTTGGCTCACGGTTTTAGAGACTCCAGTGCATAATCAGCTGACATGTCGCTTTGGGCAAGGCGGGGCATCACAGCAGAACATCCGTGGTGGAACAAGCTGCCCCCTTCATGGCAGCCAGAAGCAAAGAGAACTGGAGGTCTCTGGGCTCCCAGCATTCCCTTCGAGGACAAACAATGACCTATTTTGCTTCTACTTCCCCTCAGCTCCACAGCCTCAGACCTATTCTTTAACACATGGATCTTCGTGGGACATTCACGATTCAATCTGTAGCCATGAGGCTCTGAGACAGAGCAGGGCAGGAGCCAAGACAGAGCAGAGAGAGCATCCTTGGGCTCCTCTTGTGTGCTTCCTGTAAGCTTCACATCATGAGCTCCTCCGGTCTCCAGAACAAGCCTGTGAGGTGGTACCAGCCAGGCTCTTTTAAAGATAATAAAACCAACATACAAAGAAGTGAAGTGACACGCCCCTGGTCACAGAGCTGGTACAGCCAGACTTGAACCCAAACACTCTAGACCTCCAGGTCCCCAAAGACCACACCTGGCTCAGAGGGCTGCTGTCTCTGGACCTCCCTGCAGTTTCTGGGGCATCAGGCACATCCTCAGGGTGGGAGCGGGGGCCCCGTTGGGAAGCCAACCCTTTGCCTCCACTGAGGGCCTGTAAAGTTCCAAGGTCATTGCGCTCAGAGCAAAAAACACAGATCCCTCTCCCAGGAACACAGAGGCCCCTGATCTCAGTCTCACCAGGAGAACAGCAGAGTCTGAATGCCTTTGTTTGGTGGCCAGTGTAGATGGGGTCAAAGTGTCAGGGGCTGCCTCACCTGCCACAGCCCCAGATGCCCCAGTTCCCATGGCCTCCACAAAAGCCACTCAACTACAAGGCGGTATGCTGTCAGACACTGCGTGCTGAATGTTCGTCAGCTCTTGATGCTAATATTATTTAAGGCCCAAAGTCTAATGTAAGGCTTCCTTTTAGCAAGATTGTCTCATTTAATAAAACTCCCTGTCTCTGTCCCCCAAGGTAATCACACTGATGGTAACACACTCCCCGCACAGAGATTTGATCTGGGAATAGAATTATTGCACAGCCTCACTTCGCCATCAGATGTTCTGTTTTGTTTTGTTTTTTTTCCCCTTAGAATAAATAAACAAAAAGCATCTAGGGGAAAAGCTCCACTCACCTGGGGCTTTCTGCGCCTGGCTTCCTTACTGGGTCACTTCCTGTCCTCAGGAGTCCCTCTCTCACAGACTTGAGTGACAGACACGTCCCAACCGCTAAGCTGCCCCTGCTTCACTGTGCAAGGCAGGTCCACTGACCTGTCAGTGTCTCTTATTATCAGTGGGTGGAAAGGACAGAGGAAGAGCAGGAGCTGAAGAGTCATGCAGAGCCAGGTTCAAATCTCAGCTCTGCCTCTACTGGGGGGACCAGGAATAAGTCACTTTATCTCCTAGACTTGGTGTCATTATCTAAGATGTGACCTAACATCACAGGGATGGTTAATGATGGTGAAGGAGCAAGTGAGGGCCCCTGACATACGCATAGAAGAGGTACTCAGTCCTGGGATGCCCTGCACATACACAGCCCTAGGAGTGGCTCTCCTAAAGCACTGTGAACTCGTAAGAAGAGAGGATTTATTTTATCTTTTTTGGGCAGTACCAGTGATCCAACTCAGGACCTTAAGCTTGTCTGGCAGGGGCTTAAGCTGCTGAGCTATATGCCCAGTAAAAAGAAAGGATTAAAGGAGAGATCAGGTGGGCCAAGTGCTTGGCATATGAGGAGTGCTCAGGAAACAGTTGTTGTCATCAGCCTCAACATCACTATAACCACCACCACCTTTGCCATCAACATAACTGTCATAACTGCCATCGCCACCATCGCCACCAACACAACCATCACCATCATCACCACCACCATCACCATCGGCACCATTACTGTTACTACCATAGCCAACACCACCCTCACCACCATCATTGCTATTATTCTTCATCAAGTGAAGGCCATTTGAAACCTCTAAGGGGCCACACAGGTGGTGTGCAGAGTGAGTAGATGTTAGGTTGGAAATTCTGGTGCCGTGTGGCTGTGAGCTAGACCTTTCACCTCTGTCCTCAGCAGCCAGCTGAGCCCTGCTTTCTTCTACTTGGTGACCCAAGTACATGGGAAGGTTGGGAGGCTGTGTCACCACCCCCCTCAAGTCTACCCCTGAGCTAGTGGAGTCAGGGAGGCCCCCCACTTGAGGGTGGAAGATGCCACAATGAGGCCACACCTGGCCAACAATAGAGCCTAGCAAGCAGAGAAACTGCTCAGAGGCTGGGAATGCCTGACTCCATGTCATGATGTCATGATGGTACCCTGGGAAAGGCAGAGGACATGGAGCCAGGTGAACTACATTCAAATCCTGCTTCCACTGGGCATTCACTATGGGATCTATGCACTCATAAGAGCCTTAGTTCCTTTGTTTCATATGGTATACCATGACAATTCTGGGAGGAAATGGTCACTCAGGAGAGTAAAAGAAAAGGGTCAAATGAAAAGATGCTTTTGACAGTCTGCAGTACTAAAAGACACCAGAAGGGCCTAGTGGGGCACCTCAAGATTTAGAACAGTAGGGACTGCTGGCCCCCTGAAGGCTAAACACTGAAGGGGCTGCAACAGTTCCTAAAAACCCCGCTGGAGTCAGAGGTGCTGGGACAGAGATGACAGTCACCAGGAGAAACCATTTCTAGCCATGGGTTTGCTGCCTCAGCCATAGAGCAAGTCAGAAAAGGCCCAGATTTCCCTCCAGCCTTCTGATCCTGTGACAGAGCCCTGATAACAAATGGTTGCTTTAATATCTTGCTCTAACAGACCTTCCACCTCTCCGTCCTCGGCAGCCAGCTGGGCTCTGCTTTTTTACACTTGGTGACCCAAGTACATGGAAGGGTGTGGGAGGGTGTGTCGCCACCCCACTTAAGTCCACCCCTGAGCTAGTGGAGTCAGGGAAGACCCTATCTGAGGGTGGAGGATGCCACAAGGAGGCCACACCTGGCCAGGAGTGGAGCCCACACCGTCTTCTTCCAATGGGACATCAACAGGCCTCCAATCTGGCTGCAGCTGTGATCATACCCACACTACATGACTTCAGAGGTTGCCCAGGAAAGTGATGAGATTTCCACCGGCCTCACGAGGACGTGCACTCGTGGAAGGCACCCATCATGCAGGAAGGAAGCCTACACATCCAGGAGCAGGAGCCACACCAGTGTTCAGTGCTGCCCCAACTGAGCTCCAGCCAAGTCACCATCACCTGTCACCTGTGTGAGTGAGGGCCCTCAGTGACTTACCCCTGTGGTCCTACCAGGCGTGAAGCAGAAGCAAGCCCTGCCTGTGGTGCTCCTTCCCAAATGTGTGACCTGAAGCGTCATAGCATGGACAGGTAGTAGCCATTTCAGGCCACAGCATTTGGGTGGTTCCTATGGGCTACAGGGCAGTGGGTGACACAGAGATGTGACTGAAACCTGTTATACTGGCTGACGTTAGCTGGAAGAGAGCGGACTTGCAACTGTTGACTTCAGTCTAGAGTGACCGTGTTTCCCAGGCAGTCAGTAGGGTGGATAGGAAGGAGAATGAAGAAGAGTGGACAGGCAGAAAATCTTTAATCACTTTCCCGTCAATTGGACACAACACCTGACACCCACAACTTAAATAACAGGATTCATTTGCCTCACATTTTAAGGGGTTCGGTCCATGGTCAGCTGACTCCAGTTCAGGAACATCATGGCGGAAGCTGCTGAGTCCATGGCGACCATGAGGCAAAGCAGCAGAACAGTGATAGAAAGGAAGGCCATACCTCCATGGGCAGCTCACAGAGACACACTCAGAAGAGCATTCCCGCAGTCCCCCAAGTGGCTCCCCAGCCAGTCATGTGAACACTGGATTTACCTCAAAGCCTAGCCACTGTATTTACCTCAAAGGGAACCTAGAGGGCAAAGGTTTTAGGATCCAGGACCTGGTGGAAACTCCATGAAACCTGGCAGAATCTACAGACACGTTCTTCCCTGGAAGGTCAGTCCAGCCAACCTGCACCATTGCCCAGCTGCCTAAGTGACCCCTGCTTCTCCACTGTCTCCCTTCTGTCTGCACTGCATGCAGTGATGCCCATGCTGCAGAGCACCATCTGCGGAGGAGAGCACCTTCTCATTTCCTCGCCCCTGACTTGGAGCCCACACTGCCTCCCCATCCATAACACAAGCCTTGTTGGCCAGTGAAGACTCTGCACAGGGTCCAGAAGGGGAGATGAGAGCTGGAGGCTGGCCAGACTGACCTCCCTGTGCTGTGCACACAGCGGGCCCTGCCCTCTCTCACTGTCCTGGGGAAGCTTCTCCTTATTCCACATCCAGGGCCACCTCCATCATGGGCTCTCTGAATAATGAACCCACCACCAGCACCAGAAGAGATGTCTCCGGATGCCACACACCTTTGTTCACCAGCTTCAAGGAGCTTCCCATCCCTGCGTGCCCACGACACCTCCTGCATCCTCTCCCCCGTCCAGCTCCCAGGATCATAACTAATTGCCTACAGAACTGTGACTGCCACAGGAGAGGGCCTGTGTCTTCTCACTGCTCCTAATAAGACAATACCCATGCTTAGTATTTCAGTCACTGCTCATCAAAACCTTTGCATTTTCTCATCGTGTCATGCACAAGATCACTGAAGCAAAGAGAAAGGTGCTTTGCCCAAGGTCGCCCGGATACAGAGGAACGGGGAGTGGGGTCTCAGGGCTGCGTCTGGTGACTCAGAGGTCAGAGCCCTCCCATCTAATAGCTGTTCACATTTCCAGCTTGAGCACTGAAGGTCGGATTCTGCCGTGTGGGTAGCCACACGCAGCCCTCTCTGATTCTCATGGTGTGAATGAAGCTCTGATGCTGGATGGAAACAAAGCAGTGCCATGATTTCTGATTCCCATATCCCCATCTGCTTGGGGAAGTCTGATGCAGGGGCCCTTCTGCTTTTGCGGGATTTGGTTGCTTTCAGCTAGGAGGTGTGGCAGAGGAGGGAGAGCTCCCTGGGGGGTGTTTCTGCACCACATCTCAGATGAGGGGTGGAGGAACATCTTAGCACAATAAGACGCTGGCTAGCACAACAACTCTGAGAAGGCACGGGCCAAGGACTCAGGGTCCCATTGAGCAGATGACAAAATTCAGATCCTCAGAGTCCAAGGACAGGAATAAGGCCACTTGGAGGGGGAGAAACTAACATCAGCTGTCTTGATGCCTCTGCTGAGCATGAGGTTGTTGCAAGTCCCCTGCTACCAACACCACAAAAGTGACCGGCTCTGAGCACCAGGCCCTGTGGGGACCAAACAGAAGCCTCCAGAGGCCGGTCGCTCATCACCCCCACCCCAGCCAGCACCTCTCCCCCACTTCAGATGCAGCAGGGTGATATCAGAGCATGAGCACTAAATGCCTCCATAAACCACACTTTGCACAAGGAAGGAGAGGATTGGCAGCCCACATGTCCTCTTGGTAACACCCGGTGGGTGATATTGTGGAGGCAGGGGGTTCGCTCAGGAATGCAGCCCTTGGGTGGCTCCCCAACCAGGAAGTGTATGGAAATTCCCCCACCCATTCTCTGGGATGTAAGGAGTGTGGTAGAGGGAGCCCAGTGACCAACTGAAGGCAAGCACCCTCCTGTACGTTGACTTTCTGACCTTGGGCCTTCCACAGCTTTCTGAACCCCATTTGCAAAGAGACACACACTGCCTGCCCACTGCCTGAGCTAAGGGTGCATCTCCAAAGATCAAACCACGATGCTGCACATCACACCTGCTCCATTACCTCCACGCCTTCATCATGCACCCTGCACCACTCCTGACTTTGTGCCCAGGGTGGACTCTCAGGTCTGGAGGCCTCCAGTCCAGGCCTGGCTAGAGAATACCTCAAGAGCCAAGCTGTAGGCATGGTCAAGGGTGGTTGCCTATGGCAACTAGAACCAGATGGCATCTGGAGGACAAGATCAAGTCTCAGCTGAGGAGACAGCTGAGCAAGCACCTCAGAAGCATCAGAGAGGTGAACTGAGGCGGGAACAACAGGCCAAGCCCTTGGGGACCCCACCAACAAGGGGTGAAGCCGCAATCAGGGAGGAGGGAGAGTCAGCTATTGCCAAGCCTGGAGGCCACCACCCACAGGACACAGACCAAGCTGTTGGGGCCTGTGCTCCCCACAGCCAAGGGGACAGGCCGTGCTGACTCACAGCAGCCCAGCCGTCCCCTCTGCCGTCAGCCCAGGAAGGCTGTGCTACCTGCAGCGCCCTGTGCATGTGCTTACTTGCATCTTAGTTACATCTTAGAGCACCTCTGAATCCCTAGGGGTGTGAAAGCACATAAAGTACCACAGTAAAACCTAACTTAGCATTAGACAGGAACACAAGAAATAAAGCAAGGAAAGGGACATTGAGTGAGCCAGAAATCCGGTGAATCAGAAAATGAAGATTGTAAAGCCTTAAGTGTGACTTCACAGGGGTTAAACCGTTAGAACTGAGCTTCCCGGTGGCAAGGGCATGAGGGGAAACGTGGTCAGTTACACAATGTCAGTGACATAGATGAGTATATAAAGTCCAAAGCTTAGAAAAATCAAAAGTTCAAAGCTTAAGAAAAATCATAACTGGCTTCAGTGGCAAAGCAGGCACGTTTTGCAGTCTCAGAATAGATGCTGTGACAATTTTCATGGTGATGTCCTGGGGAATGACATTGTATAGTTCAGTAGAAGGAGACCATCTAATATGCTAAGGAAGTTGTCTTTTCCTCCTAACTCACAGAATAGGCAGATGAGGCTGGGTGATTTATTCATTTATTTATTTAATGTATTTAGTACAGGGTCTCACTACACAGCTTGGACTCATAGTAATCCTCCTGTTTTCAGGCTCCCTAAGGCTGGGATCACAGGTGTGCGCCACCACGCCCAGTCTTGGTGGCCTACTCAGCAAGCCCAGGGACAGGGCCTACATGGCTGATGGTGCTGAGGATCGAACCCCAGTCCCTGTGCTTGCCAGGCAGGTGCTTAGTCCACTGAACTATCTTGCCAGCTCAAGGAAGGGTGTTTTAAACATAAAGCATCCTTGTTATTGTTTACCAAAAAGTCATCTCATTGCCTGTTCTTGAAGCAATGATTTTCACTGGGAAGAGAAGGGAAGGGATAAAGACAGAGAGGAGATATCGGGGACCCCTGCGATCACTCATGTTTCTTTCCAGCTGCCTTGAAACCTTGTACAACCCACAGTGGGATCTTGGCTTTGGTCATCCATGGCTATATCATAAATCACGTACACAGCAGCACCAAAATACTTTATGGTGGGTCCAGATCTTACAGGTCAGTATGGAGACGGAGCATGGCAGAGGCAACGTGACTGTGCTTTGCGACTTCCAGAGCCTCAGCTGGGGAAACGAGAGCAGCATGGGAGGCTGGGTGACCAGTGGGACACAGCAGCTGCCCTGGTCTTGTCTTCCAAGCCCAATGGCCTCAGGAGAGTGGGCCTTCCTGCTCACACAACCCTCAATATCCTGGCAGATGACACGGGAACCTTGAGTGACTTCAGTCTCTTCTGCAGCATTCTACAGAATGAAGAAGTCATAGATCTGCTTCCATCCAAAAGAAGTGGACTGAGCCTCAATCTCTCCATGGGGAGAGTGCCAAAGAATTTATAGCCATAGATTAAAGCCACTTCAATTGCCATGGCCTGCCCAGCAGGCTGGCAGGGGCACATAATGAGGACCTACTCCCTCCATGGATATTCAGAAAAAGACAATGAAAATCACAGCAGTTGGGCAGACCCAAGCCCACCAGGGGCAGCTAGATCTCTGCTTCCTGTGCTCCTGGTTCTATGCTTACCTCTGGCTGTGGCATCCTCCCCCGGATGATATAAAGTTGGGCCAGGGGCTCCCTGAGGCCACCTCAGGTCCTGCCTCTGCTTGGCAGGATGGCCTCCGTAGACTGTGCAGCACCCGGGAGCCTCAGGCTGCATTCTGGAGAAGAAGTGAAGAGATAATGCTTGTGAAGTCCAAGTAGCAGCAGGCTCCCAATTTCCTTCCGGAGACAGGGGCGGGTGGGGTGGGTGCCAAACGCGGGCGGCCTGAGCACCTGACTCACCGGGTTCTCTCCGGGTCCTCTTGTGCATGTGGCGTGTCTGCACTTGAAGCCGCAGCAAGCACCTCTCAGGCCTGTGGCTCCCTGCTCTAATTACAGCTTTCTGGACACATTTCCTGTTGGGAGCTGGCAGGGTCCCCTCAGAACATCCACAGACAACGAGCAGCTGGCTGCGGAGCCGCCAGCCTCCACAGGGCAGAGATCCAGGAGCAGGCCCAGGCAGGCCCCGCTCTGAGGGCAGGAGCCCCTCCAAGGCCACCTGGTATCAGTCCTCTCTGTTTATACTCACAACAGACTACAGTCTCTCCTTGCATGGCTTCTGTGACACACAGGCAGCCTGCTCACCTGTCGCAGCACAAATCACTAAAGTCCTTCCCAAACTGACCTGCCCTCTCACTCTAGCTGTCAATTCCCAGTCCTCCAACAAGGCAGCACAGAACAGAAGAAAACGCACAGCCCCTAGGATCGGGAGGAACCGGCTCTGCTCCAAGTCTTGTTAGCTCTGCAGTCTTGGTTTCTTTGAGCCTCAGTCTTCCCATCTGTAAAATGAGAATAACAATATCCAGTCCAAAGGGAAGCTGGGAGGTGTAAACACTGGGCACACAACTCACGTCAGGTATGTACTGTTTCCTCTTATGTCCACTTGGGCGCAGTGAAGTAGAGTGGTTTCTTTAGGCTTGGTGAACAGTGACATGCTCAGATTAATGCAAGTGATGGGCCTGAAGAACCAGCAGTACTTGAGCACTCAAGTAGGCAGGCTATCTCCTCAGCAACCTAGAGGCACCTCATGGCAAGCGAGAGTGGCCAGATTTTCCCATGTCAGTTTCCAGGTACAACTTCATCATCTACTGAGTGGATGGATGGATGGACAGATGGATGGATGGATGGATGGATGGATGGATGGATGGATGGATG
>NDGN011463188.1:0-13298 GCA_002564285.1 Tympanoctomys barrerae
CCTGGTGGGCTGAGCTGGCCACACACACACACACACACACACATAAATAAATAAAAAATTTTTTTTAAAAAGGCACAAAGAAAAAGTAAACTTGGAGCCAAGAGTGACGACATAGGGAAACACCTGAACTGAGGTTTCTAGATGTTGTCTGTCATTTTTCAGTACAGGAAATGTAACCGAGCAGCACAATACAAACATCCCACAAGGCTGTGGCAACACTGTGTTTGCCCTCTGGGCTGTGGTTAGCACCTTCAGTGTCTGTACTCCAGCCCCAGACAGGTGACCGTTTCCTTTAGGACTCTGCTCCATTGTAATCTGACCTCTGGGGTCTTGGCATTATTGACATTTTGGGAAACCTAATTCCTCACTGTGGGTGTCCGAGTGTGACCTCCAGCCACCAGATTCCAACAGCAGCTCCCTGCCTTCCGACAACACTCTGACAACAGCAGCCAGAAATGAATCTGGACATCACCAATTGGCCTCAGAGGTGCGTCATCCCCACTTGAGAATCATGGTCCCAACTCAGCCACTTCCCCTGAGAACACTCAGCTCTTATTTCCTCCGTGACATCAATGCCCACACCCAGACAAAGCCCAAGTTCCAGGGCTCACTCTTCCTGCTGTCCCATCCTTTGTTTCCACTAGTCAGCCATTACCTCAAGGAGTTTTTAGTTGACGTAGGCTTGAACTGTATCCTTTCTCTTCCTAGCTGTGTGTTCTTTGAGCATTCAGAGGTGACCTCTCTGTGCTGCTTCTCATCAGCAGAAAGAGAATGAAAACTCAAAAGGTTTCACTCAAGCCCAGAGATCATCAATCCAGAAGCACCCAGAAGTAGTGGGCAAGCTAGGCTTTGTTCCTTTCCTACTGATCCAATGCCATGCCTTTTCTGGGGAAAGAAAATGAGGAGGCAAAGCACTATTAGACTTCCTGTCCCCTGCCTCAGTTTCCCTGGCCAACAGACTCCCATTGTCCTCTTGTGTAAATGTGGATGAAGGTCTACTTTGCCCACAGAAGACCCCCCAGGACCCAGGCTGCACCAGGAGCTTGTGGACCCCCTTCCCACTCCCGTGTCAGAGGACAAGCACGCCGAGTGCAGCTGCCATCCGCTAAGCATCCTGCACTACAAGACTGCTCAGTGGCATTTCTCTAGTTCATTCGCATTACTGTAACAAAATGCCAGAAATTGAGTGGCTCATAAAGTATCAGAAACCGATTTCCCACGGTTCTGGAGTGGAAGGGCCAAGATCCAGGCATGGACAGATGCAGCATCTGCAGGAAAGGGCAGGGCAGCTCCAAGGCCTCTCTGGCAGGCCCCAGCCACCTCCCAGTGGCCTCGCCCCATTGTACCATCACCTTGAGACTCAGGATTACAGTGCATGGATTTAGACCCTAACATCTTGCTTCACAGCTGCACCCTCATCTCCCATGGCTGCCCCCACCTGGCCCAGCAGCCCCTTGAAGGCATACGCCACGTGGTGGAGGGGCTTCCTTGGGATTCCAGGTGGAAGGTTCCAAACATGGGATTACAGGCACATAATGCTGCAGAAAATGCTCTATATGTATTGTAGAGTACCTGATGGTAAGGGGGAGGGAGGGAGGGAGGGAGGAAGGGAGAGGGAAGGAGGGCAGGGAGGCAGGGAGGCAGGGGGAGAGGGAAGGGGAGGGGGAGAGGGAGAGAATGAACTTGATTGGGGATGGAATGCAGGGCTTTTACACTAAGCTACTTTTTCAGCCTTAAAAAAAAACAACCTGAGATAAGGCTTGCTAAATTGCCCAGGCTGGATTCTAATTTATGGTCCTCTTCCCCCTGCCTCTCAGAGTGGTGGGATTACAGAGCCACACCACCACGCTTGGCTCCTTCAACACTGTCTATGCTCCATTTTCATTATTTACAGTAGAATTAGTGGATGGGGAATCACTGCTCCTTGTACGGATTAGGTTCCTAGGGCTTTTGATCACAAGAGCTTTATCAAGCAATCAATATTGAATTAATTAATTAATTTATTTAGTGTGTCTGTTTAAAGACCCCTTATCTAATGTATGCACTGACTCCTCAGTGCTGAGCCCCAGACTAACCGTCTGATACCCTGTGCTGGAGCCATACAGGTTTCCTCGGCAAGGGACCTCGCAGCCGTCCTGCCCTGGGGAGCCCAGCACAGCATTTCAGCACTTTGCCTGCAGAGCATTTAACAGGGCGACATCACCAACAAAGGGCACGAACATGTGGGAATATGTGGCATTAAACAGACCACAGAAAGACGCTTGTTTATAGCATGAGAATGCCAACTGGAAGGCAGAGCATCACCGTGTGTGACCTCAGCTGGGAGCACGCAGGACAGGCAGGCAGGGCAACTCCAGTCTGTCACTGTGCTGCACCTCTGCAACAAGCGTTGGGAGCCTTGGCTTGGGCGGGTCAAGCGAGCAGGGATACGGATGCACGTAAGCTCAGAGGTGCATCCGCGGACACAGCCTCCCCAAGGGATGCGGGCCCACGGACAGGTTCATGCCTGGTGCAGGGCTGACGCCCGCTCTGCCTGGCTGGGCCAGTGCCTGGCAGTAGGGCGCCTCTGCACCCCTGATCATCATGCAGCCCTGCCACTCTCCTGACCTGGAGGCTGTGGATGACCAGAAAGGAACTCTGTGTCCATGTGGCCACTGTCTACCCCGAGTGAGGAACCACACAGTGGCAGGATCTCCCTTCAGTGAATGCTTACAGCCAGGAGAGGTTTGAAGCCTTAATAGGAGAATCTAGTCTGTAAGACAGGGATGCCTTTGCTTCCTTGGCGTCCCAGTGGGTCCCCTGAAGCCACCTACAGTACTTCATTTCCTCCCTCTCTCTTTTAATCACCAAGGAGGCGGGCTCAGCAAAGACCCACCGGCCTCAAATGCCATGCTGATTCTGTGTGCCGTGTCAGCTCAGGGAAAGGAGTGGAGCCGGGTCTGGCGCAGCTCACACAGCTCCTCCCCTTGGCAGCTCTGGCAGTTCTGCTGGTGGCCCCGGGCAGGGCACCATGGAGCCCGGGCTGCCCAGGCCTCGGGCCAGCTCACCCGCTGTGGGTCTCATCACAGCTCTCCTTGTTTAGTAACAGAGTCCAAAGACAAGCTTGCAAATGTGCTGCTCTGGGGTTAAACTTGCACAAATGTATCAGATGTGGACTCACGACAATCTACAGTGCTCCTACACATGCGGCAAGGCCCTTGCCCTGGAGGTGTTTGGAGCAGCCAGGGGAAAAGGGGAAAACGTGCTAGGTTATCAAGCCTTTTTTTCTTTCGTTCTTTTTTTTTTTTTTTGGCTGAGCAAAAGTACTTTTTGCCTTTTAGAATTTAGCTGAGTGCTATACTACCTGAGTCACCACAGCAAATGTCAGACTGAAGAATTTCAATATATGAAGTCTAGCTGGGAAGCAACAGGGTCCAAAGTATCCAGCGCACAAAGCTGATGTTCCCTCCCAGGCAGCAGCTTAAAGGGAAATCCCTCCCACAGAGGAAGGGAGGCTTCCCTGGGGAGAACCAAAGAGTGGGCCCTGCAGGGGCCAGGGGCAGTGTGAACTGCTGCCAGAAAAGGAATTATTTCTGTTGACTGGCATTTAATAAAAGTAAAATTGGACAGGATTTTTTTTTTTAAATAAGAGTGTCTTGTTATGTTGCCCAGATTGGCCTTGAACCCAATGTTCTTAAGTAGAAAAATAATAAAAATGCACACACAAGAAATCTTATTCTGGAGGGCCAGCCAGTTAGCTCAGAGGACTAAAGCACCTGCTTGGGCAGAAGGCAGCGACTGGCACTCGGTCCCTCGCATGCCATGCCGGCCCTGCCCCTGGGGTGCACCCAGATGGTGACTGAGACTGGGCATGGTGGTGCATGCCTGTACTCCCAGCGCTCGGGAGGCTGAAAACAGGAGGATCATTATGAGTCTGATCTCCGTAGGAGACCCTGTAGACCCTGTACTAAATACATTTAAAAAAAAATTTATTCTATAATACTACTTCACTCTCAGTGTCCAAACAGATTAACGGTACTCCACACCATCCTCACCCCCAGAAAAGATTCATTCATTCTCTCATTAGCAAATCCTAGCTGCCTCTGCCTCCCGGCACAGCTCCGTAGAGAAGATTACTGAGAGAGCTCCACGTGTACAGGGGCTTCAAGCTGGGTCTATGTCAAACAGCAGGAGTTTGCCAGGTCCACTGGGTACAAGAAAGAGAAACAAGATTCCACGCATAGGAAACGGCAGCGGCCAATCAGAATGGCCAAAACAGCAGGCTCACCCTCTGTGCGTGCAGTGAGGGCACAGGGCCACCGCACACAACCGGGAGGGCATGTGCGGGCGTGTGCGCCAAGGCTGTGCTTTTGTGGACTGCACGATCTGTCTGCTGGCAAGAGGGCTGCCTGAGCAGGGGAAGGAAGCTGGGGCTTCCCTCACTCCCCCCACACCACAGCCTCCTCTTACTCCCTGCCTCTGGCCAGAAGCTCAAGCCTCAGAATTTGCTTCAACTGCCCCTCATATCCCATGGTGGCCTATGGAGCCCTAGACAGCAGTTCTGAGAAACCAGAGGCAATGCTTGAGGTGTGGCCCCTTCCTGCTGCATAAAAACACTGTCCAGAGAATGCTGGAGCTCCAGCCGTGGCTCACAAGCTGTGTCTAATAGTCCCAGCGGAATTCAGCTTTTGTTGACAGAAAGCTCACAGGAGGACTGAAGGTGGCATTTTAATGATGCCAGCTAAACTCTCTCTCCTCCCCTGTGTTTTCTGATGCTTTCTTAGCTGGAAAAATAAAAGAATGTAGGTGGGAAGAGGCAAGAGGACAGTTTTCCTGGTCTGTGATCCTACACGAGAACCCAGGGTGCACACACTCCTCTAAGGCACTTGGGATTACTCCCTCTGTCCAAGAAAGGACACGTGCCCTGCAATTTAAGGAGGGGCTGTGAGCCGCCTGCTGGGTTCTTTCTGAAATGATTAGGTAGAGGAGTCCACAAGATGCTCCTGAAGCGGACACCAGGACAAATAAGGCCATGGGAAGGAAAGGCAGACAAAGCCACCCTGCATCTCTGAAGGAAGAGCTGAGGGGAGCAGGAAGGAGAACTTGTGGCTTGGAATCTTGCAGACAACGTAGAAAGGAAGACAGCATCGTGATGGTGGGATATGGGAGAACACTAAAGCATGTCGCCTTGATCTCTGTTCCTGCCTGTGTGTCCACATAGGGCTGGTCAAAAAGCAACACAGCTAAAAACTATGCTTTTCCCATGTGACAAATGTGTCTGGATATTTGGCAGGCAACAGGGCAAGGATGTTTGACAGAGAATAGGATCTACAAGTCAACAGAAACAAGACCAAATATTCCATCCATAGACCATTCAATTGATTTTCTATGGGATTATCTGTGATTATGTGACTAGTTCAGGTGAATAATTATTGAATGCCAAGTGTTGTTTGTCCTCATGTGACAATAATTCTGGGTCATGTCCACACTATTGACTCTTTGAACTGGAAGGGTGTGGGGAGACACGTGATAGTACCCAAGAAAGAACATAAATCGGTGGATATCCTGCCTCAGAATGCCATGTACAGCTGCAGGTGAGGAACTATTCACACTCTCATGGATTAATCTAGACCACTGCGCATGTCTGTGTAAAGCAGTTAAACTGGAAACTTAAGTCTCCTTCCCTATTCCTCTGCAATAGGGTCTGACCATGCAAAATCCTCTCCCATCACTCAGAACTTCTATTTGGTGTGTAAAATTAATGTCAAAGCAAGAGCTTGCTGGATCTACTTATACACGGATTCCAACCATCTAATTACATGTTGTTGTTTTTTCTTTTTCCCAGAAAAACAGCAACATAAATATATTAAGGTAGTTCAAAATGTCATTAGAGTCCAACTGTTCTGGGTCATTTATACAGAGTTTTAAAGCCCCTTCATAAGCTATATGAAAGCAGAGTTCAAAAATACAAATCCCGTCCTATCCCTCTTGGTATCCGAAGAGGAGAAATGTAAGAAGCGCACAGAACTATTGTCTCGTCCTTGACCAACAATGCCCTTGGCATATGAGATGCTGCATGAAACAGGATTTGTAGGGCACAGGCCAACTCTTTGCAGAAGGAAGGGTTGGGCAGTTTTACATCCTCAAAGGCCTGCTTTTGGCTGAAACCACTTCTTGACATGATTGGTGGCTCTGTTTGTTACGGGTCACCCAAGCCTTCCTCCCCCAGGGTAACCTGAGCCACAAGGCTAACAGCATTGAGGAAGGTTATTGTTCCTAAGGGTTCCACTCAATTAAATGTCCCCCCCACCCCATTTGCACATGGAAAGCACTCTTCTGCCTCCTGCTTTAAGAATTCTGAGCCATGGAACCTGGGTGCAACTTCTTAAGGGGTCATATTCTGCAATGCTCAGAACTGCAGTGCTGAGCTGCCAGGGAGTTTTCTGACCCTGCACTCTGGGAACAGGGACACTTCACAGGGGGGAGAGACTTGTCCGTAGGAGGTATGGACAACCATGGTGCATCAGTAAGGAACTGTACATGACTGGGAGAATCATCCTTAGCTCACACTCTGCACTGTCCGACCAGCCCTCCCCTGGCTATGAAGCTCTCGGTCTGCATCCATGTCGGCTCTGTCCATAGCCAGAACAAAGCCTGGACTATACTTTTTTTTTTCCTGTGTCCCCAATCTGTCACAAAGCAAAAAAGCCCTGACCTCATCCCAAGCCACGGGTGCAGCTGCAGTGCAGCCAGGGCTGCCAGCCTGAGCCTCTGCTTCTGTCTGGGTCATTTCTCAACCTATCTCCATTCAACCTTGTTACTTCAAATCAGAGCTGCCCATAATTAGCCAGGCACAGACGCCCTGCGGCTGCCAAAACGACGAGGCTCGGGTGCTTCCTAGGTGACTCACCAAATGAACCAGGCGAAGATGAAATGCACAGATTCTTAACAGAACTGCACGCAAATGACACTGAGCGCAGCAAGCCTCACAAAATCCCCTCCAGGCTCCTCTTTGAGCTTCCCTCCCTCCTCTTCCCATGAGAGCAGGAGAGCAGGGATCTGGACTCAATGCACTTCAGCTTGGATAGCTTCAAACCATTATTGCCGGTGACTTCAGGAGGTAGGGCCGGGGTGAAGCAATTAAGAGAAGTGACCATGTCAGTCCTAAGAACATCCCTCAAGACTGACTGACTCTGACTCTGACTCTCTCTCTCTCTCTCTCTCTCTCTCTCTCTCTCTCTCTCCCCCCTGTCCATCTCCCATAGTCTGGCAGCATCTGCAGGCAAAGTATTCCTTTTCTGACTTTGTACATCTCAACAGGGGCCTCCCACCACAGGCAAGGCCTGAAGATGCCCACTTGGATGCCTACTTCTAGGCAAGGCCCAGCAGGTAAGGCAAGTGAGGCCAATACTGGCAACACAGCAAGAGAAAACTAGTGGGCACTTCAGGAGAGAGTCTGACTCTTAGGGGATAAGATGAATAGCCCATAATGAATGTTGTTAGAGAGCCTGAAGACGGGGCACCACAGAGGCCCAGATGAGGCTGTTTTTTACTGTAGAGGTCATTTTGACTTGTCAGGTTTAGTTTTTAAAGTTCTTTTTAGTACCATGTGGAATCCAGGCATTTGAGCAGGGTGTTGGGCTTCTAACTCACTAAGGGACATCCAACCTTCCAGGGGGCTAAGATCCTCCCCAGGGTCCCTGGAGAGCTCACACTTGACTTTGAGTCTTCCAAGCACAAGGATAGTTCTCATGTGCTGTTCTCATAACTTACATGTCTTCTCTCATTTTTCTGATGTCCAGAAGAATGAATTTTAAAGTAATTCTCTTACTTCTCTCAAAAATTCCAAAACCCTTCACAACTCAGTAAATAATCCTGTTGCTCTCTCTCCCCTGGTCAGCCTGCTGTCACTGAGGAGACAAAGCCCAGAGTTTTGTCAGTTGTAGATATGGCCATGATCCTCCACCAAGTTGGCATGGCACAGGCAAATTAAATCTTCTGGAGGTAGGACTTCTGGCTATACCACAATACTCCTGGACAAAAAGTACTGAACAAGCCAACAGACAATGAAAGGAAGAAGCACACGCCACTTCCGGTCCAGCTCCCAGGACTTCCTATGCCCTTCTGCCACATCCCTTCCTCCTGCAGCTTTAGTCTCACAGGCACAGCCACCTTGAGGTGATACACCAATTGGAAACAACCACATTTGGAGGAAAGCCACCCACCTGTTACCAAAATCTATTTTGCACTTTGCCTGAGCATTAAATACATTTCAGCAATTAAGCTTGTGAAGGTTTGCTGGGTACAACAGCTGTCAATGCCTCAACAAAGACATTTACATGCCTGAAGAAGGGCAGATTTTGAGGTATTAGTCAGTGTTTCACCTAAAAATGACCCACCAAAAATGAAGAAGAAAAAGGCTAAAGACAAAGCACTACTATGAAAACAGGGACAGGAAGAGCTTTTAGAGGTCGCATGCGATGGCTCAGACAGGACTCAGCGGATCCGTGGGGCATTCCAGGTGGGTTTAGAGTCTTGAGGGAGTTTTCTGCTGCTGTTGCAGATTCCCGTTTCTCTCAGCTTCCTGCGACACACTAACAAGAAGCAGGATTTCCCACACACAGAATTAATGCTGCTACAAAAAAATCTGCAGTACGTCCTGTAGTAGTCAGGCCCCTGCGGAGGGAGGATGTGTGCTCTCACTGCGATCTGCACTTCTTCCACCTCAGCACTGTGCTCGGGAGTGCTCAGCCCCAGCCTGCCCTTCCTCGTGCGTGAGACTCAAACGAGTGAGTGAATGTGGGCTTCTCCAGTCAGCGCTCCGATATGAACACGGGGGCAGCCTCGGCAGCACTACTCAGAAGGCTTCCAACCGCTGCGCTTACCACCTGCAAGCCACATGACTGGCTCATCCCTGCTCGCCCTTCCCTCAGCACCAAGTGTCTTCCTCTGCTATTTCACCAGCTTTCCACTATTTCTTGTTGTCCCTCCCAGGCCACCGTAAATCCTTGCTCTGAATCTGTTAAGCTTGCCACTCCAGCCACTCCGTCATGTACCACCTTTTGCTGTAACAGGGGGCATCTTCAAAGAATTTCCAAATGTGCTCAGAGAACACGTGTGGGCTCTCCTGCAAGCCTGGGGACAGATGGCCACAGTGGGACCTGGGAAGGCTGAGCCCAGCTCGCAGCTCAGCCACAGAGTCCCTCATGATGCTGAGTCATGGCCTCAAATCATTTGAACCCAACGTTCCATCCCCACACAAGAATAATGATTGCTTTGCACCCAGTATAGGGTTTGAATCACACACATTTACTCATTTGGTACATTTACTGGCTCCTTGCATGTTCTGTGAAGTAGTTTAAGCATCACCCAGCCAATAGTGGGCAGGGCACACTCAGGAGGCCAGTGCTCAGGCAGGAATGATGACGAACAAGCCAATAAATGCATCACGTGCTGTGAGAAGACAAGGGCTCTGAAGAGACAAAGCACATACAGGGGGAGCAGGAGGAAAGGCAGCAGGTGAGCAGGGAAGGGTGCTGGACAGGCAACGCTGAAGGGACCCCTGTTGTGTCTGTGCATTGGTGTCCCTCCAAGCCTCATGCAGTCATGGGGTAGCTTTTGCAGTTTGTGATTGATTATTGTGGGTATGGGTGCTGCACCCGCCCTGGGGCAGGTAATCTGCATTACAGTGTAAGGAGGGGAGAGAGGCTCACCAGCTGCCTGAGCTGCTGCCTCTCCCCTTGCTTTCTTTGCCACCACTGCCATGAAGGGCTGCTCTGTGCCATGTGCCACCCTGCCTTGGAGCCAGCTAAGTATGGACTGAAACTTTCACTAACTGTGAGCTGAATAAACCTTTCCTTCCTTCATTTTGGGCGTTGGGTATTTTATCCCAGAAACAAGAGAGGAGTAAGTGAGACAGACCCCCTAGTGGGGGCCAGAATGAGGCAAGACAGGAAGTGCCAAGGTGAGAGGCAGGAATTACAACATAACGCGCAGACAAAGGCACTGAAAACTGGTCTAAAGTGGGAGTCACGATTCACCTCTGGAATCTCAACACCTCATAAACTCGCACTGTCTTCCTTTCTGCAGAGTGGAACTAGAGAGCTGATCTCCAGCGGCTCTGGGAAACAGACCCTGCTGCACATGGCCTTCAGTGCAGGCAACCAGGCTTTCTTCAGGCAAAGTAGAGCAAATCGACAGCACTCATGCACGAGAACACTGGGGGGGGGGGCTCTCAGCGCTGCCTTTGTTGTCACATACATGCTCTCAGTCGAGACCTTGTGAATCTTCTAGAAATGCTCCATGTGATTCTGCTGGGGTCATGCAAAATGCAATTAACAGATAAGGAAGTGGACAGGAATGAGATGAAGAAGAACCATCACCAACCTCTGTGGAGTCAAGTGTACTCACAGCAGAATGGCAGATTTCGTTCAGTAAAAGGCCATTCAAGGAAAAAGGAAATATAATCACCCCCCACAAGAGAGCAAAATAAAGACACATGGCTCAGCTGGGCCAGGAGAGGCAACTGCAAGGCCAGACTGATGTGAATCAAGAAGGAGTCTGTAGTGGCAATTACAACCTAATAGGCACAGGGGTAAATCCAGCACTTGAGGAGGCTGAGGCAGGAAGAGTGCCTGGGCGATTCAACGACTTAGCTAGACCCTGCCCCAAAATAAAAATAACAAAGGGATGGGGATGCAGCTCTGTGCTGACGCCTCAGCTTCAATCCCTTATCTGCAGGGATAAGCACCCTAGCTCTCTAAAAATACAGTCTTAACTTTGAAATGAAAAAGTTCAAAGCAACTGGAGAATTTAGGACTGGCATGGACTCAAACAAGACTCCCCTTGTCCACACCAGACATGCATGCAAACCTCCCCTACAGCACTCTTCTGAGTGGTGACAAAGTAGAAATACCCCATTGGTGACTGACTAAATAACATGTGGTACAACTGTACAATGGTGTATCATTTGCCTCTCAAAAGGAGTGAAGTAGGGCTGGCCTGATAGCTCAGTGGCCTAAACAGTCTGCTTAGTCAAGCGCAGAGGCCGGGCTTCAATCCCTAGCACCACATGCCATGCCAGCCCTGCCCCCAGGGCGTGCTCAGATAGCTATTGAGATTGGGCCTGGTGGCTTGCGCCTGTAATCCTAGCACTTGGGAGGCTGAAAACAGGAGGATCACTATGAGTCTGATCTACACGTAGTGAGACCCTGTAGGTCCTGTATCCCCTGTACTAAATGCATTTTAGAAGAAAGGAATGAAGTATGGATGGATATGCTTTACAACACAGATGATCCTTAAAAGCATCAAGCAAATCAGAGGTAGGAATACCCATGCAATTTGATATCATTCCAACATGGAGAGCCTTTCTGGTAAGATCATCTCTGAGCCAAGCCCGAGCCCAGTGAAGGCGAGCCAGGGAGGTATCTGGTGAAAGGGTGGGCCTGATGCTTTGGAGGGAAGAGAGAATGCAAGGTCCCAAGACAGGAACGGGTTGATGTATGTGAAGGGCTTCAGGGGTCATGTGGCCAGAGCTGAGCAAACATGAAGGGGCTGGCAAGAAAGAGGCTGGAAAGGCAGAGTGAGCCACCAGAGATGCCTGGCAGGGCTTGACGGAGCAGCGCAGGAGGCCCCAGCGGCCTTGCACACCACTGGATTCTTCTGTGCTTTTAGAGCAGCACAGTGGTGTCTGCAGTCTACACAGGAGGCTGTAGGAGGCCTGGGGCAGGTGTCAGCCTGTGGACGAGGCCATAGCTGTCGTCCAGGACACAGAAGTCCAGGGAGCTTGGCCGGGGTGGGGGGAGAGAGGGGGACAGCGAACATCAAAAATTCTCAAGTGGTTTGAGGTGGAGGGGCCCTGGCTTCAGTGAGGGCAGAAGGGCTCCTTCTCTAAGATCCTGGGAGAATCCAAGCTCCCTCCACTCTGTTCAGACAAGGTTGAAGAGCTCCCGATGCCAGGGGCGGCTTCCCGCGGCCAGATGAGCCGTTTATTCCAAGTTGCTTTCTTTTCATCTTTTGCAAACTGCTTCCTTTTGAAAAAAATCTGCTTACCCCACTTCCAAGTAAATATATGCTGGCAGATATGCAAAGCCAGAGGGAAAACCCCATAGAGCAGGGCACCCCGGCTGCCCAGAGCGGGAAATGCGTGTGACAACTGACATTTGCTTTCCAGCCCAAGCAGGCGGGGACTGTTTCCTTAATTATTTGCTCCTGAACATGAACCCAGGTTCTGGGGCACAGACCTGCTGCTCCAGGGACATCAGGCTTCCTGGAGCACTCAGACACCAGCCATTCAGCTGGCCATAGCTGGAAATGAGGGATAAGGCAATGATAGTAACCAGGCCTACTGAGCTAACGGGGTCCTCAACTGGATTCTTTGAGTCTCTAATGAGTGTACTGATCTCCCACACTCTTTGCATTGATTCTTTGGGTGAGTATTATAAAATAATTCCATAAATTATGCATCCAGTTTTAAATACATTCCATTATAAACCCTGACTACTCCAAAATGCTACTTTGTGCTTTTCTATTGTACTTCAGATTAGAACCTCAAGAACTCCTTGGTCAAGAGCTGTAGGCTAAGACATAAATTTGTAGCAAAAGAAGAATAAAACAAGACTGAAAGAATACAGCAACAGACAGCATTTGTTCTGTCTTCTTTTCCTATTCTTGGTAGTTTTTTCAATCACAAAATTATCAATGATTCACATGTTGACCTAGGCAAATTCTCCTTTAACACTTCTAAGAGCCATATCAGAATGAGTTTACCAAAAACTGGCATTAAAATGGTTAAGTGATGGGGCCGGGGAGATGGCTCAGTGGAATAAGTGCTTCCCTGGCAAGTGCAAGGGCCTGAGTTCAATCCCCGGTTCTGAAAAAAAAAAAGTTAAGTGTTGCTTATGTCTCAGGAAAATTTTTAGCTGCTATAACTCTGGCTATTCCCGATCATCCTGTGTCAAGATTTAAAAGCAGACTGGTAACATTTTAGCTATAATACTCACATAGTTCAAGCGGCCAAATAATAGAAATAAATCAAAGCATGAGAATTTCCAAATTACACTGCATTAAGGGATTAATATCTAAGAAAAAAACAAAACTGGAAGTGGAGAAGGAAATGTTACTGTTTGGGGTAGTATTTATTTTACTGTAGAAGTAATATTGCAAATATCTATTAGTGTCTACATCAACAACTTGAAAAAGAATCAGGTTAATTCCTTTGTTCATATTGGTAAAGTGCCAACCATCCACACATGCTGTTCCCTTTTTAGCATAAAGCAGAAATAAAATAAGTTGTACTTTTCAAAAAAAAAAAAAAAAAA
>NDGN011463189.1:0-18473 GCA_002564285.1 Tympanoctomys barrerae
AAAATAGGATAGATATACAGCTACTTTCTCTTAGTTCAATGAGATGAAAGATTTGTACTAATAGTGTTTAGAGAAGATATCATATCTGTATCTTGTACTCTGAATATTAATATGAAGACAACAATATGCAATGTATTAATTATTTTAACTGTCTTACAAATCTGTTTTGAAACTGTCTCATTGCTATTTTTCTCATTAAATTAATAAAAAATAAAACCTCCAGGGGCCTGGGAGATAGCTCAGTGGAATACGTGCTTGTCTGGCAAACACAAGGTCCTGAGTTCACCCTCTGGTACCACCCCCATTTTTTTTTTAACTTGGCCAGATTTCAGCCACTCATTTAAAGTATACATGCATTGAACTAGAAAAGTTGATGAAATGTACCTGGTAAAAGTATTTGCACAAACTTGAAAAAAAATATGCTAAGTAGGGGAATAGCAGGAAGAGGTACTTTTAAAATTCTTTTTCTTAGCTGTTTATCAAAGTGTGTATATGCGTAAATTAGATTGATCAGTGGCAGTGTTCCATTTAAGAGTGCACCAACAGACTGGAGTGAAATCTAAAGAACAATAACTAGTCTTTGAAAGCAGTACTTTGAAAGGCAGAAGAGTCATAGGCAGATTAGAAATTTAGAGGAACAAGGGTGCCTGGGATTTATCCATCTGCAACTTGGGATGAATTCAGCATCACTTCCAAAGCCATGGCTGGAGCAGTAGTATGCACAGCAAACTGGCAGAAGGAATGTTCTAGTAGGATATCATATGATTTTTGGAGAATTTATGTCAAGAGCATGCAGAGCTAGAAATTTTTGTCAGATATTCCAGAAAAGATGTGCATTTTGAAGTTTGGCATGTAGCTATGCAGTTTAATAAAGCCTAACTTTTAAATATGGATGGTGTCTTCTTGAAACAAATTATTTTTCAGAGACAAAGATAAGTGAAAAGCTTTGACCAGCAGCAAAGGTCAAATTGTGGCTGAAAGGGATGCTGATCAGATGCCGTTGGAAGAGTAGGGAAGATAAAAGAAAGTAGCAGCAGAATACCATGGAGTCGTATTTGGAATTTTCAATTTAATGCTATTTATTTTCACTTCTGAAATAATAAAACATAAGAAAATATAAAAAATTCCAAGATGATCTTTTAAATTGAACTCCTAATCAAAGTCCAGGTCAAGGAATTAAATATTTCTATCACTTTAGTGGAAATTTAAGTGTTCCCCCCCAATTTCAACATCTCCCCACCTACTTTTAGCTAGTGGTACTGGGGACTGGATCAAAGGACTTTTCACTGAGATATCTGCCCAGCTCTTTATAGTTTATTTTGATATATGATCTCACTAAGCTCATTAGGCTAGCTTCAAACTTGCATTTTTCCTGCCTCAGCCTTATAAGTTGCTAGGATTTGCAGACAAGCCCTACTCTGCTGGGCCAACCAATTTACATTTCAAATAACTGATTTATACATGGATTTTTTTTCACAAACTATAATGCCTGTAACGTTTATCTTGTTGTATCTGCAATTAAATTTCATTCATTTTAAATATAGAAAGATAGATATTACTTATACACTACAATTCTGATAAATTTCCAATTCCAAGGTATAAAATATCTTCTATTTTGGAGCAGATATCAAAGGATAATTAAGAGGGTCTTTTGAGAAGTAGGTAATAACACAAGCAAAGATCACTGAAAATCTGATCAAATCAGTAATAACATGCACAATCCCTTGGATCTACTCAAAAGGTTGGTAGTTTTTGCTAGGCCAAGTTTAGTGGTGTGTGGAGAGGTAACAAAAAGTTGTGATGATTGAATGAGGTAAAAGCATAGGGGAAAATACTCAGAGAATGAAGCTAATGCTTTCATGAAGTTTTCATCTGAGAAAAGGAGATAATTGGGACAAGCTTTCCACTAATAGAACAGATCAAAGGCAAATACCAGTACTGCTTCTTATCAAGAGTATCTCTGTCAATTACTTCTCATCCTTTGTTAATCTCAACATTTGCCTTAATGCAGCTTCCTCCTGTAAGTATCTGAACATATTTCACTTAATCTCTGTCATCGTCAAGATTCTTTTCATAAATATTAAGGATTATAAATACCTCTCTTAATGAGCTTGTCTGGCTCGGGCTCCATGCAACTTCTAATGTTATGCTACACAGTCAAGAAAATGAGCTCCTTTCCCTCCTTCATTAGTGCTTCACGTATGCCAGTGTTCCTGCCGTGCCTCTAAGCAGATGCACCTGTTAATTCTTTGAGCAGTCTTGTCACAATGTCTTTCTCTTCTTGGGAATAATTTCTGTTTTTATTCTGGTTTCTGCATAAATATTACTTTCAATATTTATGTTTTCAATAGTTATATTACTTACTTAGAAGCCTTAAATTTTACCAGATTTTCCATAATTTTAGCACGTGCATAGGGGATGTAGCTAAGTGTGTGTGTGTGTGTGTGTGTGTGCGTGTGCGAAAAACATTGGGAGAGGGAGGCAGAGAGAGAGACACAGAGGGACAGAGAGAGGGAGAGAGAGAAAGAGACAGAGAGAGAGAGAGAGACAGAGAGAGAGAGACAGAGACGGAGATGGAGAGAGAGAGACAGAGAGAGATCACCAACAGAGAGAGATCTCTTTTGTTTAAAATGTTCTCAAAGATGAGATGCACTATGAGATGCTCCTAATTGTTCTCCTTCCTTCTCCTCCTACACAGGTGTACTATCTGCATTGCTTTATTTGCATTGAAATTGGGCAATTATTAGAATCATTGCATCAAGTAACTACAGGGATTCTTATTCTAGGACTCATGATCAACATTTTGAAAACATAAACTCTAATAAAATAAAAATCTACGCATGGCTTGAATGTCTGAGATATTTATTGCCTTCTTCTTCCAATACTTTTCTGGCTTAGAATTGTGTAATGTATAATGACTTATTTAAATTACTCCCATATTTCATCTGCACATATCATATATCAGAAGTGCAGAAGGACACTGTTATGGTTGTATGGAGCTGTCCCTCTCATAGCCTCATGAGGTCATCCACAGGGCTTTTTCAGAGATGGCTGAATCTACAGTGTGTGCTGTTGGGATTCATTCATGGTGCAATTCTAGTATCCAAAGAACTCAGACTAAGGACATGAGTGCCACCTGCCCAAAGTGGCCTGGATAAGACATAGGGAATAGAAAGAGCTTGGCCATCCCCTGCTAGCTTTGCTGCCTTCTCCCCATCATAAACTGTCTCTCACCTGGGATGACGGACTGCTGTGCCACCCTACCTTGCTGTGGCCAAGTACCAACTGAAGCCTCTACAACTGTGAGCCAAATAGACCTTTCCTGCTTTCACTTTGGGGATTGGGTATTTTGTTTCAGCAGAAAGAGAAAATTAAGCGAGACAGACTTTCTCATTTTAACACAATATTCACAATTAAGTGATGCTGGACTTACTCAAGTTTATCTTCCAAATATAGACTTGTATCATCGGGTAAATATTCACTACATTAACAAATTCATACTTAAATATAAGTGTAATAAATTTTGTAGAAATAATGAAAAATTGTTATATTTGAGATTCAAGGCATGGATTTTTCTTAGGTAGCTGCTAGAAAATAGGTACATTGCTATATAAAAATATAAATATTTAAACTTCCTGTACAACCACACCCAAATAGTCATACACACTCTGCACACTGCTAAAGAACAAACTGTTTTATGTAAGAAAGTTATATGACTCCAATAAGTAAAATTTTATTTTAAGTTCTTATTTATAACCCTGTGTAAGTCATAAAACTCATAATGCTCGTTTTCTTATCATAAAATGAGAACTTACAGGGCTCAGGTAATTTCTTGCAGCCTTCTCTGGTTTAATTTTCTTTGGCTTCATGATGTGTTTTAAATGCATTATAAATTTTTAGTGATTTTATACAGAAGACATCAAAAATGATTTAAATTTTTGCACTGATGTTGATACAAGGTCATCACCAGGGTATCTCTACAGACTATATCAATTTATTTAAAACTTTCCTTTCTTATTCTTTGACACCAAATGGCCAAATTGTTGTTTCTAGCATCTCTGAGCTGAGCTTTTTCAGCCTTCACCATTCCCCAATGCTTCTTGTTCATCTGTTCCTTATTTGCTTTGGATTGTGGAAAAACAATATCCCATGGTGCAAATGACAATATAGGAAGGTACCTCTAGTCATTAAGGCCCTAGATGGAGACAGAAAATAAGAGCATAGCTTTAGATGTCAGCTTGACAACAGCTATTTTAGGTGTCTAGCAACTTTTTTTTTTCATATTTGCCTTTCTACAGCGAAATGGATCACTGGAGAAAAAGTTCCTGAGAAGGCAGTGTAGCAGTAGACATGGACATGCTCGAAGTGAAAATACAGTATAGATTGATACCTCACTTGAACACATGAGGTGGCATCTACTAGAAAAATGTAGTGAGAATTTGAATTATTATTGGCATTTCACACTTTGTAGAATAATATGCTAGAATCTTTTAGTCGAGTATTTACTGTGCTTTGTTTTTAGCAATAATGCCATTTCTAAAAGCTCAAAATATAGGAATCAGAGAAATATTTTATTTTTACAACTTATAAAATACAGGCAAAAGGAATGAAATAATTTGCCAATGATCACAGAGAGATTACAGATTCAAAGATAAAGTTTTGAGTGCAAAGGTATATGCCTGTAATTCCTGCTACCTAAAAGACTGAGACAAAAGGATCATAAGTTTGAGGTCAGCATAAGCAACTTTGTGAGACCCCATTTATAATAAAATTTAATAGCAATGGGTGGGAATAAAGCTTGATAGGACAAAATATGCCCAGTATTCATGAAGCCTTGAGTGAAATTTCAGGTTGGAGTAAACAAACAAACAAATGGAAAACTACTTCCAATTTGTAGTTATGACATATGTGCTGATCAAATTAGCTTCCATTGTAAACCTGAGTTTCTGAATGTATATTATTTTTCATCATATAATGTCTTTTATAATCTAAATGGTTTAAGATATATACACTCATGAAAGCTTATTTCACATTATTTGCAAACACTCTTTTCTCATCAAGGATTGTCAAAAAGATGATTCTTACTTCTGATACAAATAGTGAACAAGACATATGGTGGACAGTAATATTTCTGTACTATTTCAAACTTAATTTTGATCAAACTTATCAATGCTAATTTCACAGTGTGTCTAATATGTAAACTAATGTATTAAAATACCAATTCAAAGTACAAAGCTGCTTTTGTGGAGGCAAATCATATATTAATCTAAATCTGTTTGTCAACCAAAATTTTGTCATTGGAATTAGGTTAGTGTTTCAATTCCCAAAATAATAAAATAGAAAGTATTCAGCCAATCTCACTAGACATCTATGTATGTTATAGAGAATTAAGACACTAAGCTATAATTATCACTTTCTACCCCCAGTGTTCTTTAACTAGTAAAATCACAGAAGGTGATAAGTTTGAGATGAAAAGAAGCCTTTTATTCAGTAAAGACATTCACAAAGCCTCCTGTGATTAGTATTCTTTCTTTAGCAATGGTCGATGCATACAGCACACATTGAAGTCCCATTTCCTGTGGATGTTGTTCCAGTTGTTTTTGTTATTGTTGTTCCAGAGTTTTGTAAACCTTCACAGTATCCTTAATCAGTGAATAGTTATAACCATTCCCTTCTCTTGGGTTCTCTAGGTGTACAAAGTACTATAGATGAGAAAAATCAATAAAGCCAATGCTTAGATGATGAATGTTTATCATTTACTCTCATTGCTACTGTGTTACAATAATAACAACACTTAGAAAAGAAAAGTGAGTCTACAAAGTGCAGCAAAACCCTACCCCCAACTAAATATTTCCTTCATAGTTAAATACTATAACATGTCCATTGCCAGCATTTACATTATTGTACATAAATTGCACATATTATATAATTCTTCCACTAAATTCAAAAGGAAATACATAGAATTTATGGGGAAGTACTGGAACTTAATTAGCCAATTGTGTGAATCATTTGTACACTTGATAAAAATAAACAGTAATCATGAATGATTGAGGTCAGATTTTCTGCAACTTTCAAAAAATTTTTATGGATGAAATATATGAAACTTAAAATATTTAATTTCACAATATTTTGCATGGAACAGATTAAGAAAACTTCAAATTTTCTTGAAAGGTGAGATAATGTCATATGCATTTGAAGTGTGCCAAGGATTTTTCATCACATTTGAGTATTTCTTTAAGCCTCTAAAGACAATTATTTTCTGCTCTGGGAAAACTGCCACATGATTAAAATAATGGAAATAATCACATTTTTTCTAGCTGAACATATAGTTTTCTATAGTAACAAGGCAGTCAGAAATCATTTCCCTTGCTAGTAACTAATAACAGATATTTTATTTTTGCACAGTCCCGAGATATTTTTCTGTTTTAAACAAAATGGCATCCCTAATATTTCTATGTTGTTAATGCAAAAGATATTACAATGTATACTTCATAACATACACATCCAGACCTTTCTTTCAGGTAGTGCCTACTATCTACTAAAATATACGTGAGTGGAGCTGCTCTGTACAGCAGCACACACAGACTGAACCTGTATCACTTGCTGCTGCTCAGGGTCACAACCGGCTCACACATAAGGTCCGATCCTAGCTGCTGTACCAAGCTCATTTATGTTTGCATAGTGACATTCGTTCACTTTCATTCTTAAAAACACAATTTGTTTTGTTGTTTAACACTGACTTTGCTTTTTCTTTTCATGCCTTATCAAAGGGCAACCAAATGGTATGTGGTAGTATCAGAAATTTTAATTGGCAACCTCAGCAGTAACACAGCCAGTCATATTTCATGTATTTCAACTTTAAGACAAATGATTTCATATAAGGAGATAATCCATAATTTAATTTTCCTCAGCATTTTCAAGTATAATTAGCACTCTTCTACATATTGATGAGCCAAACATGTTTTCATATATGTATATGGCATGAGACACTTACCACAGTCAAGCCATTAAACATATACATCCTGTGATGGATTGACAACTGGTGCTTAATTTGCAACATTCAGCTGAACTGAAACAATGTGGTGCTGGGTGTGCAAGGTCCACATGAAGATTCTTGCCAAAAGAATAAAAAGAACTGGAGCTGTGGGAGCATTTGGTTCTCTTGGAACTGTTGGTTAGTTCTCCTGGGGTTGTCAGTTCTCCTGAGGAGCTTGTCATGCTGGCTATCCTGATGTGAACCTGGCTGCTCTCATCATTGAAGGAGCTTGGTACCTGTAATCACTGAGAATGGTTTCAGTTCACGTTGAGGTGGCTCTGGTCCTTACTACGAGCAACCTTCATAGTTCTAGATGAGAAGATGGTGCACTGTTCAGTGTCCTGGAGAAGCTTGTGCAGGATTTCATGCTATGGACTCGGCTGCTCTCATTGTTGGAAAAGCTTGGAATTTCATTATCTTGAGAATAAATGTGGTACATTTAGCAGGGAACCCTTGTCCTTTGGATGTCACTTTCTGGCTCCAGTGCAGATCCCTTAGTCTGCTAGTGGAGATCCTTCATTCCACTGGCACAGAATTTCTATCTTACACTACTGAACTTTGGGCCTTCCCATCATAAATCAATAAAATAGACTTGCATAAGACCTTGGTGTGTGTTCTAGGTCTTCAGCTGAATGCATGTAGGACATTGCTATGGGATCCAGGCCCTTAGCTGGATTCTTTTGGTCTTTAGAGTGTAGTCAGATTCCCTACACTTTCTTTGCATGTGACTGTTTGAAGGATCATTATACAATAATCCTATAAAGTATGTGGCCCTTATTGTTTACCTTGAAATCCCTAATACAATATTTGCTTTCAAACAGCATATGCTCTGTGTGTGTCTACTTTTCAAGGGCAGACATTTAAGATCTAGTCTTAAACAGTTCAGGTATGTAATGTAAGATCATAGTAGTCATTCAAAGTATGTTCAACCCCAGAAATTATTAATTCTATAAGTGAAAGTTACACACTTTGACCAACATTTCCTTATTTCTTTCGTCTATCCTCTTCCTCTGATAATGTTCTAATTTCTTTAGTTATGCATAACTTGTAAAAATTCCATTTATAAGTGAAGTTATATAATGTTTTTCTGTCTGTTTATTTAGGAAAATATCCTTTATGCTCATTGATGTTGATAAATGCAGAATTTCTTCATATATTTATGACTGAATACATTTCTTTATGTGGTGATGACTGAATAAATTAACATATATACATATGTATACATACCATTTTCTTTATTCATTAATACACTGATGGACAATTTGTTTGATATCTTTATAATTGGGAATAATGTTTCAAGGAACATGAAAGTGTGGTTACTTTTTACATTTATTTAATCTCTTTTGGATGAATTATGTGGTACTTTTAATTTGAGGAAAAAACCTACATAATACATAATAGTTGCACTAATTAATTTTCCACAAATATTTAACAACTCTCCCCTCTTTTTTAGACTATCATTCATATTGTTATCACTTGTCTTTTTGGTATAACCATCTTAACAAGTAGGGAATTATGTCTCATTGTGGTTTTTAATTTGCATTTAAGATTAGGACATTTCCATGCACCTGTTTGGCTCTTATATGTGTTCTTTGGAGATAGGTCTTTGACTATTTTGTTATGAGGTGGTTATTTGAATATTATTTTCTATCATTGGGTTGACATATTTATGTATGTTGAATATTAATACCTTGTCACACCTACTGCTTGCAAATATTTCCCTTCATTCTTTTGTTTTTTCACTGTTTTTAGTACCTTTGAGGTACTGAAGATTTTAATGCATTCTCAGTTCTCTGTTTGTCTTTCTACTGCCCATACTTTTAATGTCATTTCCAAAAATATTGCAAAGACTAATGTCATGGAGTTTTCCCCTTCACAATATTTACTTCCAGGAGTTTCACATTTTCAAGCTTTGTCTTTTAAGTTCTCTCCATTTCAATTGATATTTTAATATATTTCCAGGTTAAGATCCAGTTTCTTTATTTTGCATGTCAATAAACAGTTTTCCTATCATGACCAAAAAGAGTATCTTTTTGGCATTGTATATATTCACCAACTTTAACTAGCATGACTTGGCCACATATGTGTATGCTTCTAACTTGTTCTATAGGTCCATGTGTCGGCAGTTATTCCAATATTCTGCTATTTTTGTTGCTAAGAATCTTTTTTTTCAGAACTGGGGATTGAACTCAGGCCCTTGTGCTTGCCAGGGAAGTGCTTATTCCACTGAGCCATCTTCCCTGCCATACTAAGAATTTATAACATCATTAAATATGTTTTCTGTTTTGTTTTTATGCAAGATAATGTCCTTTCTAATAGTTTAATATATATTTTAGGATTCTATTTCTAATTCTACGAAAAATGCTACTGCAATTTTGGTTGCAATTCACTAGATCTGTAGAAATTTTTGGTAGTATGGCTATCTATTAACATTGCCAATACATGAATGCAGAATATCTTTCAATTTATATGTTTATTTTTCAGTCTTTTCATTAATGTGTTGTTTTCAGTAAGTCAAACTTTCTCTTCTTTTGTTAATTTTACTCCAATGTTCTTTATTCATCTGGATGATTGTAAAATGAGAATATATTCATAATTTCTTTCCTGACAGATCACAGTTACATAAAAAAGGACAACTAACTTTTGTTTGTTTGGTTGGTTGTTTTTTTTTTCTTTTTTTGTTATTTTTGAAAGAGGGTCTCACTACATGACAACTGCTTTTATATGCTGATCACTTTTATTAGAGATAATTTCATACACTACCAATAGAAATATTTTCTATTTACATTTCTTACCTAATTGATATGATTAAGAGTTACAGAGCTATGTTAATTTGAAATGTCAAGAATGGGAATCCTTGTTTTTCTCCTAATCACAGAGATGTGATATTTTCACAATTCATTTTGATAATAGATAAGCGTTGGATATAAATCATTTTCATCAAATTGAGATTGATTTCTTATATATTTAAATTGTTGAAATTTTCTCATAGAATGATGAATTAAAGTTTTTTATAAATCTACTCAGATTATCATGTAAATTTTATCTATCCTCCTGTTAATATCGTAATTGTTTATTAATATACTTGTGTTTTAGAAATCCTTACATTATGGAATTAAAATATATTAATTATCATTTGATAAGTAGTTGATCTGCTTAATGAACCATTGAAATCATTTTATTTTCTTATTTTTATTTTTTATTATTGTCTCTTTAAGGCAGGACTTTATTATGTAGGTAAGGCTGGCCTTGAACTCACTTTGTAACCTAGGCTGGCCTAAAACTCACAGCAATCCTCCTACATCAGCCTCCTGATGAAATCACTTTTTAATATATTGGAAACATTTTTGTCTGATTTTGGTACTAGCTTCATAAAATTAGTTTGAAAACTGTCCTTCTTATTTAAGCTTTCAGAAGTGTTTTAAAAGATTGGCATTAATTTTACTTTATATGCTTGCTAAAATGTACTGATAATGCTGTAGGCTCACTCCCTACATGTCTGATGAGAAGATTTTAAAATTACACATATCATCCTCTGTATATGAATGTGAAGTTCTGATACAACAGAATTAATTACACCCGACTAGATGGGTGTTAATATATACTAAACCAGATTGTAAGATGTTAAACTATGTCCATATAAGAAAGACAAAGACACACAAAGTGCATTAAAGGCTGCAACTGCTCATCTTTAGCAATTAGCCTTTGGAAACAAATAGGCTGTTTCAGCGCAGGCATGAACAAAGCTTTTTTTTGAGGGGGGTAGAAGGCCTGGGTGTCTCACCACTACATGAAAATTAAGCAGTATTTCTGGTTATGGTCAGGATTTAAGAATGATGTATTTCCACCTCCTTTATTGCTGAAGTCTGCATTTCAGAGCACTGGGAGATGCAATTTGCCTGATTCCATTGGACTTTTGATCCATTGTAGAGGTTGGCGCATCTTGATGTGCCTCTAACTGCTGGGGTAAGAGCTCTGAACACACAATAGAATCCTGAGGTTCAGGAACTAGTTCAAGGAGTTCCACTCACCAGTTTTGGTAAGACCTGGGTTCAGTTTGGTAATCCTGCTTTCAAAGAAGCAGAAGATGAGACTGGTCATCTCCAAGTGTTGCTTGAGTAAATCAAATTGTCGCTGAATCCAAACCTGTTGGAAACTGGGCCATGGACTGGATTACTGGAGCTGCTCCAGAGTTCTATGAAGAATGAAACAGCAGCCACAAGGCACTGGATACTTGGCAGTGGGCAGTGGGTACAGTCCTTGTGTGTATGCTTGTGAATGACAAGATGGCTACAGATCACAAGGATAAGGGTGAAGAGAGGGAACCAGAAGGTCCACCAGTGCTAAGAGGTACCTGAAACATCTCCTGCAGCGGAGTTGCCAAAGATTGAGGAAGTGAGTGTGTTTCCATTCCAATTAAAACCATTCCTTCCTCTTCTCTCTCTTGTGCATGAAAGTTTTCTTTTAAGGGGAAGAAATGGGTAGAAAACAGAATATACTGACTCCCCCAGAATATATGTTAAAGAATTTTAAAGAGGGATGCTCAAGTTACTATGGTGTTATGCTGACTCTTAGAGAGTTCTAGACTTTCAGTGAAATTAATTGGTTGTCTTTTGGGGTGGGATGGTCCACTGAAGGCTCACTCCAGATAGAGGATAATTAAGTGTTCAGAATTGTTGCACGGGACCCCTATCCACCATTCTAACCAATTTCCTTACATTGACTGTTGGTAAGACTTGGTCCTGTCTTGGCCGTGTTAGCTGAACACTTGCATTGGGGAGAACTGTAGAGTGGTGATGGCTACATTAATAACAGATGCCTCCAAATGTCCATCCAGATAATCAGAAGAAGTCCCACCTCCATATGTCCTATAAAAGCCATCACTGCTACTGCTATCTGTGGCCCCCAACAGATCATCCAGATCTGGAAGATCATCCAGAGCCAGTCATCCTCCCTCCAGGGAAGTTTCCACTCTCCCAACAAGGGCTGAGGCCTCCATCGAGACTCCTACAACGGCAGCCTCCTCTGGGATATCCACTCAGACTTCCTGCACACCTATGGGTGCTCTGAGTGAACCCCTCCAGCAGTCCAATCCTCAGACCCTGTCAAGGTGCTATGCAGATGCCAGTTTGTGAGACTCAAGGACTCATTTACTATGATGCACAGGGGTAAGAGGAATCCTTCACCACTACTGATCTCCTTAATTGAAAGAATCATAAGCATCACATAATGAGAAATTGTAGGCAATGACTGAGTTGGTGCAGTCCATTATTCTGACTCACCAGCCCATATGGCCTGACTGAGGGCAACTCTTCTTAATGTGCTTCAACAATGCGTAATACCAGTGGTTACTTACACTGCCTTAACATGGTTGGAGAAAGGGGAAATGAAGTGCTGCTGTTGAAGTGGTGGATCTCCAGGCTTATGCCTATAGTCAACTCACAGAAGCTCATCAATGAGACCCAAATATGTAAAGAGAGCTTCAATCACATGGTACCAGAAGACCATCCTACAAAAGATAGAAAAAGGAGGAAAAAGGACCATGAACAGGAACAAAGCATTGGAGCCATTTTAGGGACAAAAAACTATCCTACACAACTGTACAAAAGGCTATGCAAAGTGTTCCATCTATACATCCCCTTTTATCTGGAAGCTGCTGAGAAACATTGAATGGTGAATGTGACATTCGCCAGCCATGTTCAAGGAAATAGCAGACATAAGTCACAGAAAATGGTGAGTTTTGCTGGAATGAACGTCAATCAATTTTTAGAAGTTGCAACCAAGGTGATAGTCAGTAGAGACCAGGAGGCTCACTTGGGGGAGTGTTTCAAGATGAAGAAGAAGGTAGACCTGTTGGCAGCTCCCCTAGCTAAATTACTGAAGCAGTTCTGTAAGGATATACCCACAAGCAAAGCATGAGGCCTAAAGGGAAGTTTGTAGAAGAGTCAGCAGGAAACCCAATAGAAGTCATGCCACCACACTCAGCAACAAAGCTAGTTTAGGACCCATGTGCCTAAGGTCTCAGGCATGGATACTGAAAGGATGAAGGCCTCTAGTAGATAAAATAATCTTCCTATCCTCTCAATAAGAGAACAGAGGAAACATAGTCCAGCGTTGATACCAGTCAGTTCAGAAATCAAATAAGATGCCAAAAGATGATATTTGAGGACTAACCCCCTTGGGAGGCTATAAGAAGGAATAGGAAGACCACATTGCACTTACTTGGGTCACCAGAAATCTATGGCTCAAATAAAAGTGGTGGTTGTGGGGACATAGGCCTTATGGTGGACACTGGAAGTGAACATTTCATGGTGAGCCAACCAAAGACTGCCTCTCACAGAGATAGGCCACTGTAGTGAGGTCATGGGCAACAGAACACAGCCTTTGTGATGCCCTAAAATTTAATTTATGCAGCCTAAATGTCATACACAAATTCCTATACCTCTCCCACTTTCCCGTGGCTTTAAAGAACTAAGACTTATGTGAAAAACATCAGGCCTAGATAATTTTTAACTCTCATGGAAATTGTGCTTTATTGTTACAAAGATCAGAAGCAAAAATCATGACAGAATACTGCAAGGAGAACAATGGTGCCGCTATAGTTTTATAGAGTGGCTACAACAGGAACAAGAGCTTTGCTTCAGAGTATTTTGGATATGGGCTGAAGACAACCCACCCAGATTGGCCTAAAACACTTCCAGTAACTGTTGAGCCAGGGGCAGAGAAAATTTGTCAAAGTTAGTAATCCACTCTTTGCAAGGCAAAGATTAGGTTCCAAAACAGTTGGCAAGGTTCTGCATTATAGGATCCTCCTACCTTGACATCACTTTGGCACACACCTTGCCAGCCTGTCTTAAATCAAGGCACAAATGACTATGGCCAGTTCAAGATGTGTGAACCGGGGCACTTTACCCTACACCTAGTTGTCCCAAATCCTTATATTCTTTCAAGACTCATCACAAGCAACCATCTTTATATGTCTAGACTTGAAAAAAATACAAAAGAGTGTTTTCTTTCACATCTGTCTCCAAGAAGAGCCAGGAAAGAGGAAATGTAGCAGAAATATCCTTCCCTATGCACACACACCAGTCTACTTTAATATTCCAATTGATAATTCCTATTGCACTTCTGATAGTTTCTGTGTTGTAAAATAGCTGATCGCTGTGATAAATATGTTAAGAAACAATCAAATGCAGTCAACCACCCTTACCTCTGTAATTTTCCCTTGAAAGCCCTTGACAAATCTCCATCTCCAGACCTTTAAAGCCTGAAAATTTGAGCATCACTTGATTCCCTGTTCAGTATCTTTAAATGCTAAATAAATTTGCTTCCAAATGCTTTCTTCTTTCAGTGTTTCTGTTGCTCTTAAATTTTGTTTCAGCCATGAGAGAAAATTAACTAAAATAGTGGGTAAAAAGTGGAATGTCCAGCACAACTGAATCTTCTCTGGAGGTGACCATTCATTGTTATATCCTCCCTCACTGCAGTAAGAGTGAATGAGTTAGTCTTATGGATTCACTACAGTAGATTAAAGCCAGTGGCTCAAGGCTGAAAGTGTCCCCAATGTATCAGCACATTGTAAACTGGCAATCTAGAAGAAGCAGACCAAAACACTGAGAGCACCACTGAAAGAGGACAGTTCTACTATAGGCACTCCAGGGACTGACTAGTCTATTTATGGGAGGAACTTGAGGACAATTCCGAGTGGCAACACACATATACTACATCCTTTTTGTGACTATCTATAGTGTCCTGCCACCCCTTGCTCTTAACAATATGTGAGTTTCTATTGTTGCTTTTTGTTATGGCCTTGTCTGAGACTGCTCCAACCAACTGGAAATATGGCAACAGACACCTTTTAGCCCTCACCTTTCTCTTGTGGGCAGGATGTTTGGCTGTAGTGGCTGTTTTTATTAGGTTCCCTTTTGGTGAATCTGAGTTCCCCATCATGTAATATGCATGCTCCCCTAAACAGGTCAGGACAGGGAGTAACAGACTTTACCATATCCATTTTACATGTTTTGAGAAAACTCAAGGAGCCTGCATACATAATAAGGCCACCTATTCTTTCAACATGAAAATCAGTAAACATATTGCAATTCAAAGTGCTTCCCTACTGAGGAATGGTTTTAAGTCCAAAACTCCCAACCCAAAGAACCATTAATTGAAAAAATACAAATTCATGTCTGCCAATATTAGTATTCCTTGGTGTTATGTGCAAAAATTAGGAAAAACCCTTGATACTCTTAAAATGTCGAGTGTCATCATGGGAATAACAATACAGGCTCAATGATAAGTATATGTGTAAATAGCCCTCATCTCTATCTGCCATCCATGGTCACTGTGGAGCTGATTGCCTTTATTGGACCTTTCTCCTGGGCCACTTGGAAGAGTAAAAATAAAGTGACAGTCCTCCAAAAGGAGGCTGCCAATTTTAGCTGTGAATTGGGAACCTATAACATCATTAATTTTGCAATCTTTAGTCCAAAACACCTAGTATGGGAAAATGCCCTGTGGATTATTGTATGACTGACTTCAAGTAAGGAATATACTACATTTCAAGAGGGTCATTACTGTCTGAGTGGCCACATCTCATCAGAGTTTTCATCACTAATTTTAGGAGAAAATAATTAAGTTGCTCCCATCCACTCTCAGCCTCAACAAAATATTTATTTTTAGCCCTAGCAGAGACCATGGTGCAGACTCTGAAGGTCTCTTTTTGTATGCATGTGGGGGTACCAACAAGAATCATCATGAGCTACGGGAAACTAGACAATTAGATCTCCATGATTCTTACACTGCCACAGTATAGCACCCATTCAACCTCAGGGGTTTGGCTTCTCAAGACCTAAATAACTAGAAGAAACTGTCTTAGATGGTGGGCAATATGATTTAACATCTCTGTCATGAGTCTGACATGTCTGGGTCATAAGTCCTGCAACCAAACCAGGAAGGCCCTAAGGTGGGAACCCATTGACTCCTTTGAATCAAACTGTTACTCCTTGTCCAATATTTTTTATCTAATGGGGTGCCTGGAACAATGTCTTCAAACATCACATAGCAAGCAACAGAAGGACTGTATTATATCTTTAGAAGAACTATATATGCTGTACTTCTCCCAATCTGGTCTGTGGAAACTGTAATTAACAAAACTGTCAAAGCTCTTAACTTGTTAGCTAAACAACAGATGAAATGTCCCCTGCTACCTATCAAAATCCCTTGACCTCAGGTTATCTGCTTGTTTCTGAGAAAAGGTCTAGTGGGACATTTAACCTAAAGAACTATTGCCTGCCAATAGATGATGACAGAGAGGTCATAAAGGAGATGACAGACTGAAAGAAGAAAATTTCTCATGTTCGAACCCAAACCTGGAAAGTTTAGAACTCTGGAGAACTGTTTAGGGGAATGATTTTCAACTCTTGAAGGATTCCAAACCCTCATAGATATTATGGTACTGAATTTATGAACTTGTTTGATCCTGTCTTGCCTGATTCCTTTGGTTATAAATGTTGCCTCCAACCTCATTGAGACAAGACTTGAAAGAAAATTGATCACACACTTGATGAAATTATTGGGAATATAATGCTCTGAACCAACATTATATTCTTTGACCCAAAATAGAATGGAGTTTTTACAACAAAGAGAGGAATGTGGTAGTGTCCCTGTGGATGTGTTGGCGCAGAAACTTTTTATTTATTTATTTTTATTTATTTATTTATTTTACTGAGAACAAATATATATTTACAATTAGCCAGTTGTACTCAGTTAAGATGATCCCAATTTTGTTGGCAACATTCAATGCATCATAATCAGGAGCCAGTCAAACTTATGTCTTCCCTCTCCATCAGGCCTAATTAGGGTATTGACCTTGACAATATTGATGTCATAGCACCTTTTTACAGCTTGTTTGATTTGGTGCTTATTGGCTTTGACATCCACAGTGAACACAACTGTGTTGTTGTCCTGGATCTTTTTCACTGCTGACTCTATGGTCGGGAGAACTTGATGATGGCATAGTGGTCAAGGTTGTTTCTCCTTTGGATGCTCTTCTGAGGAAATTTGGGCTGCTCCAGAGCTGTAGTGTCTTGGGACACTGGAAGGTGGGTGGCATTGTTATCTTCTTTTTGTGGCTATGGATGTCTTTCAGTGTGGCCTTCTTGGCCTTTAAAGCTTTGCTTTGACTTCAGCTTTGGGAGGAATGGAGACTTCCTTCTACACCTTCGATGCTGTCTTGGTAAGAAGGTCTTTTTTATTTTTGAAGACAGAAAAATAAATACAAAATTTCAAACTAAGATGTTAGTAAATTAGGAATGATAATTATATTGCACATTTCTATCTTCCGAATAGTTGCTCAAATTACCAGATATAGGCATATAAAATTGATGTAATAATACAAACATTAAATTTTCCTTTCAAGGAACTAATAGAAATCAGGGTTTCAATTATCTTAGCTGATATAAACCTATGTACAAGCATTTTTTAGTTCTGATGTAACACTGTAACACAAACCATACCTAACCCAGATTTGTAGATGTTAATGGATAAGCATGATGTTAATGTTTGCCCACATAAGGAGACAAGAAACAAAAACTGTAAAGAAAGGTGCAACTGAACCATATTTGGATAATAGTTTTTGGATAGAAATATGCTGAGTCAGTGCTGGTATGAACAAACTTACTGGGAAAAAGGCAGAGATGTCCCATTTCCCTGAATGGAAGATCCCACAGAATTTTAACAATGAAAGATGGTCATTCCTTTGAAGTCTGTTATTTGTTAATTCTATCCTCTTTCTTATTGTATATCTATTCAGATTTTCCATTTATTTATGATTCAGTTGATATCTTTGATGCTTTTAGAAGTGTATCCATTTATTGTAAGTACTCCATCTTACAGTGCATAGATGTTTTATAATCTTTTGTGTTCCTTTTTATTTTTATTGAAACTTGATTTTTTTCTATTTTTCATTTGTGATTTTGTTTGAGTCTTTTTTTTTTCTTGGTAATTCTAGCTAAAATTTGACTTGTTTCTTCTTTTTTCTTTTTCTTTTTCTTGTATTTTAGAGATGGGCCTACAGAGTGTTCAGGGTCTCACTATTAGAATGGATTCACAGTGATCCACCTGTTTACAGCCTCCCAAAAGCAAGAGCAACAGGCAGGTGCCACAAGGTAGTCTCAATTGCCCTCTCAGTGCACCCAGGGGCCCAGGATGAAACCCTGGCCCCTGCATCTGCTTACAGGAGCTTTAATCTTTTGAGCTATTTGGCTGGACCTTATTTTTTTTCAATTCTCCATTTTGTTAATTTTTTCAATAGGTTTTTCCAGTAAGATTTTTATTTTTAAATTTTTCTATGTTATTCTGTTTTTCTTTCTGTTAAATTTGAGATTTAGGACCAAGGAGATAGCTCATTGGAACAAGTTCCTGAGATTGATTCCTAGTA
>NDGN011463195.1:0-12183 GCA_002564285.1 Tympanoctomys barrerae
ATATATATATATATATATATATATATATATATATATATTTCATGTAAGCAAAATCATGTGGTATTTAAGCTTGTGTATCTCAGTTACTACATTTAACATAAATATATATATATATATATATATATATATATATTAAAGACAATAAAAAAGAGAGAAAGAAACAAAAAAGGTACTGCAATCTGGACAATGTATCCATCTACTATCCATTCATTTATTTTTTGTTTTTCCTTATGAGACAAGGTTTCATTATGCAGTTCAGGCTGCCCTTGAATTGACTTTGTAGCCAGGCTGGCCTCTAGCTCACTCAGCTTCCGCCTCCAGAGTGCTGGAATTATAGGCCTGTATCGCCATACCCAGCTTTGCAGAATATACCTGGATTTAGTACAATTGTCTTACACGTTTTATATGTTCTTTGGTTTATTAGTTTGGTTTTCAATGAATATAGTGTATATGATAATTGACTTTATAAGGCCTTATACATAAATGAATCTGACTGATACTAGAAAAATTAAAAGGCAATGAGAGTAGGGATAATGGGCATGAAATGTGTTATGTGTATGTACCAATACCCTACAGTTCATGTAAGCAATATGTACTACAAAAATTTAGTAATATACATTAAAACAATTTGAAATATACATTAATTTAGTCTTATTATTAAGACATATGTGCCTATGTCATCATAAATAGAACAACCACAAGCAACTTGATCAGTCTTTTGTTACAAATGAAAAGCACATGTTCAGGTGAAATTGAAAAAAATAAAACTCTCTTGACTTTGAATTTTGTCTTCAGGCACCAGAGCTTTCTATACATAGGTATTTTAAATTTCAATAGCTAACATATATTGAAAAGTTTTGAAAAATTATGATATATCCTATATGTATTTTTAATAAATAAAAGGAAAAACCCAACTCACCTCAGTACAAGCAAATAAATTAATTTTCCACATCTTTAACATATAGGAAGTAAGACCTAAAGAATGATGCTGACCCAAAATAGAATGAGAGGGAGTGCCATAATAGCTATTACTCATACAATAAAGATCATATTCATCCCCTCTGGTGCTCATCTTTTACATTCTGTGCATCACCATTACAAGCACTTTTTAAATCAGATATCTATTTGTGCCTAGTGCATGTTCTATTATTTTATATCTATTTTATAATCCTTTGATAGGTACACACTAAAATAAAAGTGTGAAACAAAATTAAAACTTTTCCAAACATCCCTATCAGACAAACTCTTGGTTTCCAGAGGACACTAGCCAGTTAAGAAAAACAAATACTGTAATAAGGAAGAATGACTGGTAAATCTCATGTAAATCTGTGTTTCCCTTTAAACTGCAAAGGGAGCCACTTCAATGCAAAAATGGAGTTGTGTGGCAAAGGGAACTACGGAGAAAGAGAAAGCAAGAGGGAGAAAACTATTACTATACATTTGAGATTTAAAGAAAGCAAGTACAGCATACAATCCAAAGGTGTTTGAGAGAGTAGTAAACAAAAAGGAAAAATTACAGTTTCTTAGGCAAAACTATCCTTTAAAATAGAACTTATGGGAGAATGAATTAGGTATCTTTGTTGTAGCATCTATATGTTTTCTCTTTCATTAAGGCTTTGAAGCTTGTATGTATTTCATCATGAGAAAAAAATTACAGTTTTACATAGCCACCAAAAAAAGAAAGATGTATTTATATAATTGTTTTTATATAAATATTACATCAGAATATATTTCAAGAGAAAACATACATGAGGGTGCACACATATTTTCTTTATCTTCCTTTATCTTAAAATTAATTACAGGCTTAGAATATTGTTAATGTTTTATAACATAAGTTAAAACACCTTAGAATAATTTCAGTATCATATTACCTGAAAAGTTCTGCTGCCACCTAGGGCAACTAGAAATGGCCATAGATGTTAACTAACTTCTAAACAGTCTGAGAAGAAAGAAAAAAAAAACTGTAAGTTTTCCCATCTGTTACTTCCTTTTTTTTTTTTCTTTTTGGCTGTGGAAATGAAAAATTATGCAAGAGCTTTTGAATGTAAAGGCTGTGTGTGCTTTTTCCCTTTTTGTCTCTGTGTACCGGTTATGTGATGTTGCGTAACTGAGTACAGAGTAGGCGGTTAGCGTTTACTATTGATTTACACTATGCAAGCTAATGAATTCAGAACATTAAAAAGAAAGGAGCAAAAGAAAAAGGCAGTAAAAGAAACAGAGGGATAGGGAGAGAAATAAAGAGGGGATGGAGGACATTAAGAAAAAGCTTACTGTATTTAGAGAAAGAATTCTAATACATATAATCAGTTCATTTTTATTTCCTTTTGCTCTGACTTTTGGTTATTGCTTTGCTCTCAGAAAAATGAATTTGAGCTAGTGACTCCAATATTCCAATGAGGATTACCAGCAGGTGAATGTTTGAACATACTAATATGTCAAATTACTTGAAAGCAATTCCACTAAACTGCCAGACTTCTCAATATGCACCTATTTATCATTCTTTGTATGTATTTGTGAATCTGTATCTGTGATAGTCCAACCAGTTTACCTAGAATATTATTTGAAAAATAATATAACAGAGGGTTATCACTGGGGCAAAGAGAAGTATGTTCTATTTTCCTCAACTTCTTTAAAATACATGAAAAATACATTTAAAAATCTTTGACTAGGTCACATATTACTTTGGAAGAAGAGAAGCTATATTTTTGGCTATACAGAGCAGTCGCAGTAGTATAATAAAAGAGAATTGGGTGATATGAGAAAGAACCATAAACTCTAACTTCCAGAAAAATTTAACAATTTCGTAATTTGTATGTAAGGAGAGTCTTTGACTTGATCAGGACTATTACAGACCTTCCTGTCCTTCAAGGCTGCTTGGAGCTTTCCATCATGCAATACCATAAATTTCTAACGGCTATGCCAGAAAGCAGGTTTGAAGTTGATTCTGCCTTTCACTGCAGGATCTTCCTGTACCTAAGTGCCCTGCTATGGCTGAGAACAATCTTGAAAGAGAGAAAAAAAGAAATGGAAGTTTTCTTTATTTAGCAGACAGCTCAAGAGCTAGGTAGGAGGGGCTGGGGAATTGGCTTAGTGGAATAAGCACTTCTCTGGAAAGCGCAAGGGCCTGAGTTCGATCTCAGGTTCTGAAAAGAAAAAGAAAAAAAAAAGAGCTAGGTAGGAGACTTGTATCCAGTCTGAATGTTTGTAAATGGTGTCTAGACAAATCTGAGGAGATTATCTAAAACAAGATCAACAACAGTTTGAGATTTATCTGTCTTTACTTTCACCTAGTTAGCTTAGAAAATATTAAATGAAGACCTACTTCATCCATTTTGAAGAGATAATTTAAGTACAGAGTATTGTAGCACACCTCTGTATAGCAAATGCCTACCACCTGGTAACCTTTAGCTCAGCTCAGGAAAGAATTGTTGAGTTTGTAAAATGATTATGCAAGAAATAAGTACATAGAAAAACTACATTAGGAAAGCTTTGAAAGAAAATATTTGAATGTTTAACAGGAAATCTTAGGCTGTACTAGTCTAATACTTGTCTGCAGGCTAAATACTAATGTAAAGGAAACATTAGGCAATTATTTGGGGGTCAGCTGACTTTAGCTCCATTGTATTAAAATGTTCAAAATCTATAACAAAAATTATAGATTGATAACATCAGCAAAGTTTGTGTTCATTTTTATCTGTTGTTTTGGCCTATTTTTTATGTCACTCCCGGGCACAGGAAAGTCCATTTTAATTTCCATGGGCACATTCTAAAAGAAAAGTCCTGGCAAATCAACATAATTTATCTTTTAAAATATACTGAGAAGAATGTAGCCAGTTAGTAATGGGAAAAAATACGGCTTTTTGTTGAAGGGTAAGGCAGGTGAAGTTTTGATTAGGTTATGCAAATTTAAATTAATAGAAGGGCAACCAAGAATGTACTGATTTCAATCCATTTTCTTGGTGAAATAGAACTTTTATGAGAAAAAATAAATTCTGGATTAGAAAATCAGAAACACTATCTTACAGTTAGTTGGGGAATAAGACCTTTAGAGAAAGGACCGCAACTATACTCTCTCAAAATTTCCAGTGGAAGATTCAACTAACACATGTTTCACAATGGTAGCCATATTGCTTTTTTAGAAATGATAGTAACATCTTATTAAAAGATTAAACATGTACATTTCAGTTCAAACTTTCAAGTTTTTTTTCTAAACTTTGGTCATCTATTTAAAGTAATCAATTTCAACAACTTTCTTCAGTAAGCATCCTAGCACTATGTCAACACGATCACTCTGTGTAGTTTTTTTTCCCCATGGATTTTAATAATGGAGGCCAACTTTCCTGTTCTTCACATTTTATATTTGAAGATTCCAAGGATTAGAATTAGCTTTCTCAGGAGCATATATGTTGATATAGCACTGGGACTTATATCTAAAGCTCATAGTTCATTTTTCCATAGCATAGACTAAATAAAAGTATATAAATTAAATTTAATTCTTTTATAACACAAGAAATCCTTACATTATGTGAAATATTCACCTCAAAGTTATCTTACTTAATTTCCATTTTATCTTGAATGTGAGTCTATTTAAATTGTTGCTGCTCCTTTTTTCCATTATATTTTTGATTTTTGAATAGTTGTCTCACCTACATACTGTCTACTTTATACATACCTTCCTGACATTAATTTTTCTTTTTACTCAAATATCATGTATTTAGCTATTTTTATATGTTCCTTTTCTTCCTAGAAATCATTTTTGTAAATATGCTTTGAAAGCCTCAAAAATTATTAAGGACAAGGTGTAAGTTCACTAATATGCAATATGTTATAACCCTTTATTATATACTTAAATATGTTTTAAAAAAGCAATGGAATTTTGACAATTGAGAATGAAAGGCAGCTGCAGGCATCCCTTGAGAATGCTGTCACTAAGAACACTGGGGCCTACGTAAAGTATCTCATCAAAGTTAGACAGCAAAGGCTCTTGATCTTTGGACCACTTGTTTTCTATTATAATGGCTCACCTTCTTTTCTCTCTTCTTTATTTCCTTTCTGTAAACACACATATTTGAGACTGATCATGCCACAACAAACAGAGAGCCAGAAAAATCCTAGTGGCTTAATGATGGAGACCAAAACTCTCAATTCAAAAAAAAGAAAAAAAAAGAAAAAGAGAAAGAAAGAAAGAGACAGACAGACAGACTGAGACAGACATACACACCAAACTATAGTTTCACAGAATATGTCCGAGGAAGTCAAATGAGAACTTAGACATGAGAAAGAGCTTTCTGGATGCCAGATTAGTATAGTTAGGATTTGTCGCTGTTTCCATTATTAGCATTATTCTTTTGGGGTTTAGAATTCAAGTAAAATGGTTAGCTGTATTTTTAAATGAAGCTCCAGACATCTCAGAATAGCAGCTATCTTGTCCTTTTCCATTCCTTAAAAATGAAAACACAACTGTTAAGTAATTTCAATATTTGTACCTCTTATGGCTTTGCCTAAAAATTATTAAGTACTAGTTATCAAGCTAAACCTATAGTAGCCAAGGGGAGCAAAATCTGTGCAAAACAAAGGACATGAACCTGCTCCATGAATGGACAATAAAAGTTTTTCTTACTATTTCAAAGATTGATGCACATCAGTCATTCTATTTTATTGATGTGTTGGGATCACAGCAAACTTTCTTGGAGGTCTTTCACTCCTCTTTACCAACTTATTGTAGAAAACATTCCAATTAGAGGATACAGGAAATTCTCTTGGTCTTTTTAGACCATTATCCTTTTAAGTCCATTCTCAAGGTGCTTTTAGGCAATTAATCATTTTAAAAATCCCTTGACCCTATTTCTCTAGCATTGCTGCAATGTCTAACATTCACAGTATTTTGCTGTGCCACAATGGTGAAGCCAGATGGGGAAGGAAATCAAAGCTACATGAAACTAATAAGCCAGGGGGATAGCTTAGAGGCCTAAGTGTCTGCCTGGCAAGTGCAAGGTCCTGAGTTCAAACCCTACGTGAAAAAAAAAAAACACTACTAGGCTCAGAAACTAGTATTTATTGACTACTACATATTCCATTATTATTTCACTTAATACAAACCTACAATGAATTATCATTGGTCCAAATTTTATAGAATAGAAACTTAGTTACAAATTGGTTACTATTCTGCCTAAGGAAGCAAAGTTAATGAAAAAATTGTAAAGGGAGTTCTCAATTACTTTGTTAGACTCTGGGCCCACATGAATTTCAATATACCACAATGCCAGGAGCAGAGCTTGAAGTCTTCTCAACAAGAATTTGCCAGGAAAAAACTATCTCATTCTCCAAATAGAATATGGGAAAGGTAAATGACTCCTAAAAACAGATAGCTTCCTGCTTTCATTTTACTTTTGATAAATCCTTGTTTATTCAAAGGTAAATATCTAAATGCATATGTGGAAATGTTCTTTTTTGGAAAGGGAAATGCACAATCATCTAGGAGTCTTTAAAGGAGATCAGATATTTTATATTTTTAAAAATTCCACTAATGGTTATTATTGCTGAAAGTTTAAAAACCATAATGCATATAAAACCACAAGACTAATACAACATTAACATTTCAGTCTTGTGTATACAGTTTTTTTCTTCTTGCCAAAATTTCTGGCATTTACCATTAAATACTTGACCTAAACTAAATAGTAAATATATTGAGAGAGGCAAACATAAAAAATGTGTTTACCTAGAACATCCCTCATAATTTTAATCCTTAAATATTTTTTAAGCAGAAATGGTCATAGACTTCAGTCTAGTGTTTATGTGTGTGCATGTGTGAGTGTGTGTGCACGCATGTATGTGTGTACAAAAATAACGAAGTTTTATTATATTGAGTTGATAAATGATTATTTTTCTAAAATCTTCTTTACTGAATAGGCTTATATAGATATACTATTTTATAATAATTATAAATGAACACTTGTTTAAGATGTTACAGTTTGTCAGGTAAATAATAGAAATTTTTAAGTCTATGGTTTGAAGCCCTATAGAATTTATAAGTTCATATATTTGTATGAAGTATTTTTTCAAAATAAGATATAAAATAGATTGTATACCCCATTTTATTAATGCAATGCTTTCTAAAAGAATATTTATGCTCCTCTGTGTGTGTGTGTGTGTGTGTGTGTGTGTGTGTGGCGTATATTATGCTGTTCAAAACTACTGGGACACTTTAAAATTTACTTTTTAAATCATAAGTTGATTACCAACAAAGTACTTTAGCTAGATGGATTTGAGAAAAGAATTAGCACATTATTTAGGCAACAATTCATTCCTTAACTTTTAATGAGTTCTTAAAGTTTTCCCAGCCCTCTTTTCTTTCTGTAGTCCAAACTACTGTTGGGATCAGGAAAGGCAAAACATTAACTCCTGATCTAGGAGATGCATGCAGAAAACTTATTCCTGTCCTTTTTGCATGATTTCTATCAGGAAAACCAAGTAAACTAAACTACAGGAAAAGTACCAATAGCAACCAATAAAGTTTTTGGATTGGACATAAACAGGTTGTGTATTTTCACGTGTACAAGGATCTCTTCCAATTTTAGCTTCTCTGGGTGTTTCTGCAAGAACATTGCTTAAGAGGTGAGATATGTTGGATATAGATATGGTTTTGGGGAAAAGGAAGCGTTCCCTTTAAAAACTGTATTTAAACAAAGGATCAATATATATCTTGAAATATTAAAAATATTCAGTTAACTTGAAGGAGCTAAAAATAACTCACAATAGCCTCCTTACTAAAACAAAATAAAATAGAGCAAAAACTCACAACCAATTATTTTGACTGGTAAGAATAGAGAGTGATATGAAAGTAACAGATGGAAGCCCATTTTTTCTCACACCACACACTCACTGAACACAACTGCAATGTCTCCACGATGAAAACTTAACAAAGGGTACTCTGGCCTTGGGCTTCAAAGTATTGCCCTTAGGTAGGTTTCCTTAAAGACATCAGAGGAGTGTGTACAAAAATAATGGAGAATACAAACAGTGCATCTGTCCAAATGTAGAAATAGGTGAGAGCTGTAAATCATAACCAGTGGACAAAAGGGATTCAGGTGTCATCTTTACCAAATCTTTTCTCAAGACTGGAATAGGGATCCTATTATTGTTTCCTTGTTGTCTAGTAATGTTTTTAGGAAAACTGACATATCTGTATTCTTAAAAAACACTACACTATCTGACATCTCAAAAGTTTCATAAATGCAGTAATTAAAAGTAATACATCTTCCTGCTAATTTCTCCTCAAAGTTGAAATAAAGGTTACTTTCTTACCTTACAGGATGTCTTCTTATCTGTCAGTATTATTCAGTCAATAATTTCAATGTCAGTTACTGAATTTCAACACCTTTATTATAAAGACTTCAAGCAATAATGAAACGGTGTTGATCTGCTTGCTTTCACTATATATATAACATCTATATTTATATTCTTATGCTTCTATTTGCAGCTATATTTATCTGCTTTATCTGCCTACAGTGCATCTGTTTCTCATACACACAGACGTATATTTATATATATACACACATACTGTATATATATGTGTGTTATATATAAACACACATACAACAAAAAATGTATGAATGTATGCTAGCGTGCTTAGTTCAGCCACCATGGATGTGCATACATACTTAAAAACATGACAAATTTAAAAAGCACACAAATCTACATGTAAATGTTTCAAGGAAAAGCACAGATAACAGCAGCCTTGCTTGTCATTTTGGCTGTTGGTCTTTGAGACTTGTACATAGTGGTCTGATGTGTCACTGATTTCTTTCAGAAGGAGAAAATTTTTCTGAAGGTAAAACTATATAAAGTAGACAATTGAGATATTAGAAGAGAAAAAAGTTTATATCTTTTTGCTGGAACCTGAACCCAAATTTCTGCCTTATAAACAAACTTTTTTACCTTGCCACACAGAAATGTTGCTACATTTTTCAAACTAAATATCATTTTGTAATTGGTATTTTTGTAATTGTATATTTTTCTCTTTCCTTGCTTCATGAGAGGTACACTGCCAACATTCACTGAGGGCCGGGCACTCCTTTAAATAGTTATCATGTATTATTTCATTTAAGAAGTATGATATCTTGAAAAGATAGGCATTACTATTCATTCTCATACTAAACCTTGAAACAAAACAAACCAAAATGAACATCAGGCTCTGTGAGTCAAACAGTCCTCCCCAAACTACACAGCCAGTAACCAGCACTGAGCTTCTGTGATGCTCAATGCCTATGCTTTTTCCCACTAAACCACCAGATGCCCTCCTACTACAAATCTCATTGTCAGTCACTGGCCCTTCCCCACCAACATCATCATAGTTAGCAGTCTACTAAGTCTAACAACTGCTGTTTTAGGACACATAGAAATCCTAAAACAGAAGTTCTTCCAGCTGAAGCAAAACTATAGGAAAGAGGAAAAGTAAAACTATGTATTTCCTGTATTAAGACCCTATTCTTTACTAGAGAATTAAGATATGCAAAATGTAGCCCAAAAAATTCCCCTGGGATAATTTTCCAGGACTTAAAATTTTAATAAGTTCAGTTTATGAAAATCTTTTATCTTTTTCATCAAAGGATTATAGCAAACTGATAATATTGATTCAGGTGAGAAATAGGGGCATAAGAAAGCAAAGAATAAGAAAGCAAAAGGAACAAACAGCTGAAGGCTACCTCTCCTTTGTCCTCTCTTGGAGCAAAACTTCCAAAACAAGCACCCATCAAAAATTACAAAGATAGTGCCCCAAACAAGATTTTTCCTCCACTCATAGAATTAAGGACAAATTCAGAAAATGTTTGCATATGGTAGGGAATTTTATACAACTTCCTTCATATAGTCAACAGTTGTAAGCCACTTAATAAAGATGAGTTTTACACTTTGGTTGGATAACACAGAATCCAATTCTCAGAGATGCCATGTAGATTTGTAAAAATCCCTGGAGGCATACTGTATCCATAAGTCAAAGCTGGGAAATTACAGTGATCCATACATAGAGCTCTTAATCTGTGACATACTGATAATTGCTATTAATTTGTGAATTAAATCCAAGGTGTAAAAACTACTTTCAGACATTTGTCATAAGTGGCAGATTTTATTTAACCCTTTCTGAACATTATCTAATTTCTTGAATTTGAATCTCGGATTTTCCTCTTATTTACAATATAGCTCTAAGAATGCCACGTAAGCCATTCTGAATTTCAGTTTTATCCACTAAGAAATGAAGAATATAAATACCCATTTTTCAGGAACATTGTGGTGATTACATTCAGTCCCAGAAAATGTCCTTCTTTTAAAGGGGGTTGAATAATAACTGTTGAATGTTTAAAAAATCTATTGGCTGTGACAGATATAGAACTCGATCAGGACAAACAGGAAGTATGAGTTAATTTTTATGCTTTTTTCTTTTATTTTTATAAGTGTAGTTATTATTTACTTATGGTAGATAATGATTATATTCATTATCAATAATTGGTACATTTATACAACACATATTAATTTTTTTATATATCCCTTTTCCTCCCCCTTTGTCTTTTTCAAATTTTTATGGTTGAGTATGTTCCAAATAAAGACAAAGTGTTTTAGAGTGTAGTATTTTCAGTGGAAGTCCTAAGGCACTTAAAACCTGTTGGCTTTTGTGATTGCTGGTACTCGCATTTAGCAGCTGGGCAAAATGAATATCAATGATGATTTTCCCATGTCAATAATAATAATACCACCAGCAGTGGTAAATAAAATTTCTGTCTTTTGATATCTAAATCCCATAGTGTCCAGCTGACTAATAACATGCTAGGTCTCAGATACAAAGGCTCATGCTCTGCAAAGCTCTATTCACAGAGGCCAAAACATTAGGTAATGCTGTGTGCATCTGCTGAGATAACGAGGGTGTGTCAAAGTTAGGTCAGGATTTTAGGTTATAGGGTGGGGTGAAGAGTGGATTTCAGATCAAGTGATGAGAACATTTTGATTCAGAAAATATAAGCCATATTTAATATAAGAGGAGAGAAAACCACTGGCAAGGGAAGGTGGGTGGAATATAGATCCTTTGGGGCTCAGGCAGGTGATTATCTCAAAGAAGAGACCCTCCCATATTCACACACACTGAGAGGTGAACCAAAAAAAAAACCAGGGTGCAGCATAAATTCTACTATTCCAATGACATACATAGATGTTCCAGCATTGTTTTGTATGTACATTTTAATTAAGGATCAGAATCAAGCATTAAAATGTTATTAAATAGTTTGTTTACATATTTACTATATGTCATTTATTATGCATTTTCAGAAGAATTACTTGGAATTTTTATGTCACTGCTACAACTGTTCTACTAACTTACACCCATTTTAGCTAACCTTCCTTTTAGGCATGCCTGCATATTCAATTTTCAGAGAGCTCTTATTCCCTTCATCAGACCCCATCACCATAGCATACATTTAATTATAATGCCCTAAGACTGAAAGTTTTAGGTCGTGGATTTTCCACAAAAGGTCCAATTTCAAATATTCTCCCATGTTACTCACTGAAAAATATTCTGAGTATTCATCCCATGCCCCTTCCTTAAGCAGTATCAAAAAGCCTTAAGAACTTCAAGCCACCACCAGAGCAACTTACTTTAAAAAACATTTTAAAATTAGCATGTGGCTTTTACAGAGAGCAAATTGGTAAAGCAATGGCTGTGATTCATTCAGATGGCTGAAACTGACAAAGGATCTAAAAACCGCGGTACAGGGTTTTAGGGTAAATCCTGAGAGTAATTGACTGACCTTGGCAGATATAAAAGTTACATTTCTTAGTATATAGGTCTTGTTTTATCTTGGTCTTAAACATCCAGAAGAAAAGTATGAAAACGAGCTATAAAATGTAAAGCCATATTAATATGCTGAACTGTAAAAGGATCACATCAACAATTCCTGACATTGTCCAACCTACGGATAACCCACTACTATTATGGACCACTGGACTATATTGAATTATTTTGCAGAATTAACGCACCTACAATATTTAAATGGCAATGGAATACCCATCTTTGACAAAACTAAACAAAAAAGGGGATACAAATCAAGGACCAATTTGTATCTGTATATACAAAACAGGATAGATATACAGCTACTTTCTTTTAGTTCAATGAGAAGAAAGATTTGTACTAATAGTGTT
>NDGN011463202.1:0-12271 GCA_002564285.1 Tympanoctomys barrerae
TTTATTTATTTATTTATTTATTTATTTATTTTTGTGGCTGGCTCAGTCTGTCCTGGGAGCAGGGCTCGCATGGCATGTGGTTCTGGGAATCCAATCGTAGTCTTTGCATTTGCCTAAGTGTACCTAAGAAGATGCTTTAGACTCACTGGCTCTTGTACTCTTTTTAAAGTAGCAATATTGAAGATAGTTAAAAAAGGTCAATCTACTGGTGACATAACACTTCCTGAACAGGTGTATATTTTTTAAATTGGATGTAAGATATGATTTCTCTTTGCTCTGATTTTTTGAATAGTTCCTGTTTCAGAGGTTCTTTGAATTTAATGTGACCATTAATCTGAAAAGCAGTTTTGAATAAATGCCTTGCCCATTGTTACCACAATAATAGCTCTTATGATATCACAGTGTAAGTCACTTTGTAGGATTATTCTTCAGATCTATGACTTCTGTGCAATGTTACTGATTCACCTCTGGAAACAAAAGTGATTTTTGATATCATGAATATTTTAATTGTTAGTTACCTTATATATACATAAAAAAGAAGAAATAAATTGAAAGCAAAAGAAACTCAAGTCTTTTCCTTGGGGTGCAATGCTACATATGGATACTTAGTCCTAAATGATAACACATACTAGAGGAAGCATGCAGATGAAAAGCAGAGAATCTGAAAATGATTAGTGTCTTGGTTCTTCAACATGACAGCAAGACAGGGAAGACAATTTAAAATACCAGTTAAGGTTTCATACTCATAACCACTATGACTAAGTAAAATTTCTGTATTTCTACTGGTGACTATCTAAAGTGAGTAAATTATTTTCTTTTATTTTTGCCTTCATTTGCATACCTATATGAGAATAATTGTGGTACTAACATGAATTGAATTAAAATATACAAAGTATCATTTATAATTTTCTCTGACCTACAGTGAACACAGTGTAAGAATTTATTATAAATTATTTTTATTTTAAGTTATTTAATTATATGATACACTATTTGCCCAGATTTTTAAAATTTTAGCTAGCTTCATAATCTTCCTTTAAACTATAATTTGCTTGGTAAGGCCAATTCATTATAAGTTTCTGAACTAACAATAATTCAATATATTTAAAAGAAATCTACATTGATGTGCTTTAGTAAGTTACATCATTCAAGCAATAAAATGGTACCACTGAATTTTATTTGCTGTACAATTACTATTGCATACCAAGTAGCTTAAACTATGAGAATAAAAATACACAAATAAAATAACAGAATAGTTATGCTATACTGAAGTATTCTTATTCTATCCCACTTTTGTACACACAAGTTACAAACATTTTAATTTGCTATCATCAGTATATAAAGATTATAGGACTTGTGGAAAGAATTTTTATTGAGTTAGCAGGTGATCTACATATCATGACGTTAAGCTAATATTTTTAAGTTTGAATTCTGCCATAGTTTGACAAAGATGAAGACTGAACACATTTGTCAAATTTTACTTTCTTTTGCCAACTTTAACTCATTCCTTTTTGTTTGTATAAATACTGATCATAACATAGTAAATTTCACCACATCAGACAACGTATTTAAGATCATGCTTTAACTGTACATTTTGTAAATCATTTTGTTTGTCCTAGGGATATATTTGCCATGTCAAGTCTTTGACTCAAAACAATGGAAGATTCTAGATACACTCAAGAGCAATATCAAGGGCCAGCCAAATAGCTCAGCAGATTAAAACACCCACAAGCAAGAGCAGAGGCCTAGGATTCAATTCCCGGATCTGCCGTGCTGGCCCCACCCTTGGGGTGTGCTGAGATAGCAATTGAGACAGAGCGTGGTGGCATGTGCCTGTAATCCCAGCTCTTGGGAGGCTGTAAACACCAGTCACTATGAATAGGAACTAGTAGTGAGATCCTGAACAACCTGTAGACCCTTTCCTAAAACACACACAAAAAACAGCAATATCAGTAAGCTTTAAATAGTTCCTCTAATCTCAAAAATTAAAACACTCATGAAAAATTTCTTACTATCTCACTTCATTTATTTTTAAAACATTGTTAATATAATAATATGCACTTATATGAAATAGGAAGAAGATGCAAATTCAAAGCAGAGGAACCATTTTCACATCATGTTGGTAGGACAGTGTATTTGTTAATACACTGTGTCAACTTGAGAGGTTTAGACCTTTAGTTAAGTGACTCAGCAAAAAGCCAGGATTCTTAGTTTGTAAACATCCTGGTCAAGTGCAAGAGGAGGGCATGGACATTGTGTGAGTTCTACACTCCCAGCCCGAGGGTAGCTTGTTTATAATATAAGGAGGGGACAGAGGCTGGCTAGAAGCTGCAGCTGCTGCTCTTCCCAGTTTTCTGCTGCCATGATCTGCTGCTCTCTGACACATGCTACTCTGCCTAGAAGCCAGCCGAGTATAGACTGAAACCTCAAGCTGTGAACTAAATAAACCCTTCCTTCCTTAATTTGGCGTGTCAGATATTTTGTTCCAGCAATGAGTAAGAAGTAACTGAAACAGAGAATAAAATGCTTTATCAATTAATAAGTCAATAATTTCATTTACCTTAACCAGTGTCATTTAAATTTCAAAGCAGTCATAGTAGAAGAGTTCTCTCAGTTGGTTATATCCTGCAGGTAAAGGCAGCTAATGAAAAGAAATTTCAAAAGGAGAGAATACCTTCTGTGAATTCACAATTTTTGTGAAAATATGCATGCTTTTAAACCTATACAGAAAAGTGGGTCCTCATGCAACATAAAATGAAATTGAAGCCATATAATTCATTCAAAGATGTCTTCATTCGTCACCGTGATCAATACTCATCATTCTCTACAGAGGCAATTCCTTCCTCACAATTAATGAAGATGTGAATTCAAGCTTATCAGTTCATTAGGACTTTTTAAAAAAATTTATGTGCTAAAAAGTGAACAAATTAGAGTTCAAACAAAAAATTCACAAGTGATACAGAATTTTACTTAACAAGATAATATGAATTTCACAGTATTTGCTGTAATACGTAGTGCTTTCTTCCAACCACTTATTCATATTATCATATATATGCATGTGAAATTGGAAAAAGAAAGAAAAACAGAAGGGCCAGGGAAATGGCTCAGCACGAATAAGCACTTACCTGGCAAGCACAAGGGCTTGAGTTCAATCCCTGGTTCTGCCAAAACAAAGAAAGGGAAAAAAAGAAAAGAAAGAAATGTACAAGGAAATAGGAAGGGAAAAAGTTCAAACAATTGAAAAAAGGACGCAAAACAAATTAATGCATTAACTGCTTCTTTCCATAGACCAGCAGAAACATACAATACAGTTGTCCAAACCATCCTACTTACACACCTAGATAAATCTCTTTCCCTACTCCCTCTCCTGTCTTCCTCAATGTAGTAACTCTTTCCTTTTGAATAAGTTCATTCCATTTTCCCAGTACCTATTGTACCCTTCAGATTCCATTTTTTTTCTTTCAGGTTCTCACACTAAGGAGACAATATGATGTTTGCATACGTGGTTATGATTTATTTCACTTAAGAGTATGTTCTGGGTGGGCCAAATAGCTCAGTGGATAAAAGCACTTGCAAGCAGGTGCAGAGGCTGGAGTTTCCATCCCCAGAGGCTGGAGTCTGCCATGCTGACCCCACCCCTGGGGCGCACTGAGGTGGCAATTGAGACTGAGTGTGGTGGCATGTGCCTGTAATCCCAGCTCTTGGGAGGCTGTAAACAGGCACACCAATATAAGTCTAATCTAGTAGTGATACCCTCAACACCTTGTAAACCCTTCCCTAAAAAATGCGAAAGAAAGAAAAAAAGAAATGTTCTAGGACTTAATGCTGCTGTGAAGATTAAATGAAGTAATGAACATAAAGCTGTAACTACACTTTCTGATACAGAACAGTTATTGAATATTCATTGTTCATTATCTTCCCATTCCTTTTGCTGATCAATAGGTGGCCTGAATAAAGTCTGTGACTTTGAGTACAGGCAAACATTGTAAGTAGAACAAATTGAAAAGATAATGATATGTAGAATGTGAAAAGAAAGAAATTAGAGAAATATGTAAATGAAATGCAATGACTTAGACATAGTAGAATAATTGTGGTATGTAGTACTCAACTTCTTTGTATGAAATGTGTCACATTACCCTCATTTTCTCCCTGATAGGTACAGCTAAATGTAACTGAAACCATATTGATTCTCATGTGTCTTCCATATTTTAGCAAAATACACTCTCATTATTTACTTCATTCATCTTTATCAATGAACATATTAAAAATTTCTAACCATGGTTAGAATGCCAGTGTAAATTATGTACGTTAATAAAAATGGATAATTTCCATGTTATTTGATTTTGAGTTTTTACCATTAGTTTCAAATTTTCATTAGATTTTCAGTGACATGTTTATGCTGAAAATACTACTGAAAACATGCTTTCAGAGGGAAAATTGTCAAGTGCTGTAAATAAATAAACATCATAATTATTCAGGAATCTAAATTTCTTTATTGAGACTTTTAATGTTGGATTATTCAGATATTTAAAAATGTATTTAGTACAGGATCTGTAGGGTCTCACTACATAGATCAAACTCATAGTGATCCTCCTGTTTTCAGTCTCCCAAGTGCTGGGATTATAGGCATGTGCCACCACACCCAATCTCAATTGCTGGCTCAGCACACCCCTGGGATGGAGTGGCACAGCATGCCAGGGATTGAACCCAGGCCCCTGTGTCTACTTAAGCAGGCACTTTAGTCCACTGAGCTATCTGGCTGGCCCTTAGATTCAGATCATAAGTCTATAATTTACTCAGTTTCAGCACATTGAATGTTTGTGTCACATTTTACCTTAATATACACATCTATATAATTATCATAAAATTATTTTCAGATACATAAGTTTGTCATGAAGACATCATAAAGACACATTCAAGTACTTTTGAATGTTACTGATGCATAATTTTCATTGAGGAAATTTCACTTATCAATATAATCATTGTTACTATTATTATTGATTACGTAGCTGTTACCCACACTGAGTTAATGTCCATCAGCTATAACTTAATGCAACACTCAATCCAGGATTGTCTGATTATTTTTATTCAGAATACTAAACTAATAATAACAAATACTTTCCATTTTTTTATGACTTACCTTTCTGTCTTCTTAAATCACATTACCAACTTTTGAGAAAGTGCATCATTGCCTACGAAGCTTTGAACTCGTGTCTACTTTCAAGAGTGCCTGCTTCACCTTGGTTGCTTAGCCTGTCATTCCACCCATCCTAGAAAGACAAGTAAACCCCTTTTATGGGGCTCATTCTAAGCTAATTGTTTCCTGCACAACTTCTTCGCAGTTCACGAATTTGTCACATTCAGTTACCCAGTTTTTCGACTTACAAATCTTCATGGCAAACCACTATATTTCATCTCTGCCTAGTGTTATACTTACATGTTATTTACATAAGAAAATTTGTATACACCCAGAGAGAAATTTACCATTTTTATGACATAAGGATACTTTTTAATCATTACTGACTAAATCTAGGGATGTTTTGGGCAACAGAAGCAATTAAACAATTTTGATGGCAGCACACTACGTCTTCTGATTCTGTAGTGTGAATATGCCTGGAAACGTTTTTATCGCAATAGTAAAGAAAAAAAATTCAGTTTCGCTGAGGCTCATTCAACAGAATAGTTTCCACTTTGTAGTTTTACTGGCAGATGAAACTCTTAACAATGCTATATAGCACTTCTACATCCTGGTCAGTCCTATACATAGCACCCTTCATCACTTTTTCAGTGTTTATTACATGACAATGTAAACATGATATTGGGTGATATTCAATATGATATTTATTCAAATCTTGTGCTGGTAAGATACAACAAGCTTTGGTTTATTAACAAATTATCTACAATTTCAGTAGATCATTTTAATTAATGTATAAAATCCTAAAATTTATTAATTTTTAAAAACACATTCGGTCATTTTACAGTAGTCAAATTCACAATCATGGACCAAAGTTTTTTATTTACATGGATATACAGATTGTGGTGTTTCTTCCAACACAATGACATAGAACATACTTCAGCAGGCTGGGTTTATCTGTTTCAGTGAAAGATTTCACACATGACAGATTACAAATTATTACTGTAGAGCTCTATCATATAATCAGGTAGCATTATCACATAGCAACCAGTGTGGTAAAGGGATTGTTAGAGGGTTGTATTTCAGATCGGCTTCAGGAAATAAAACAAAGCAAAACAAAAACTTTTATTGGAACTTTTTTTTTAAACCAAAACACATTACATTATTTTTATTGTTTTAAAACAGTATGGTTTTGAACACCCTTGAATTTCCAGTAGTCTATGTTTTAGTCTCAAACTCCAATTTTTTTTTAATTTCAAATTAATAGCAATATTAAAATCCATGCTTAAATATCTTTCTTGGACATGGGGCTGTGTGAGGCTACCACACTTATAAAATTCTAAGCTGCTCAAGCCAAGTACAGGGCCCACTTCCAGCCAAATATATTACCCTTCATGTCCCAACAAAAGTCTTTTACTTTCATGGATAATATTCCTCCCCCCAAAAAAAACACATACACTCAGCAGGTGTTCTTTGGGAAAATTAAAATAATTGTTTTTGTTATCAGCTTACTGCCAAAAGGAGTATGTAAAAGCTCTGACAAACACTGCATGACTTGTTGGGTATAGTTTTGTTTTAAAGAGTTTGTGAAGAAAAACATCAGGAAAGAAACTGTTCAAGCTTCTTCCAATTATTTTTTATGATTAAGTTTATTGGTACAATCATGTTTTAGTGATACTTACTGCCCCCTGCTGTTACCCTAGAAAGACTAGCACGTTCCTTTGGAAAGTTACAGAAAATGTCTTAATAACTAAGGAGCACAAGAGACGTCATTACTAAATATAAAACATATTATTTCCAAACGTAAGTCCTGAAGTGCTTCTGTTCAACCTTCCTTTTGTGTGTTCTGAAGTGAGTCTCTAATGCTCTCCCTTTGACCTGAAAGACCAGCTTATATCGTAAATCCAGAGCCACTGAAAACATAATTAGAGAACACTACTTGAAGTGTGAAGAGCTTAATGTTTTAGGGCAATTGAACAAGATTTATTCATTAAACCAGGAATGTATTTTCACTGCTGGTCATGGTTTTATAGTATTTCACTCTGCCAGTCTCTTGGACAATACAATCTCTTGCTAATAAATAGTATATACCTAAAGAACGTACACTCACAGGAATAATGAGAAAGCCCAAATGTGTGCCTCTTAATTAATAATCTAAGGTTCATTGCACGCAATACACACAATAATGAATTAAAATGTTCTTTTTGATCATTTATATTATTTTCTATTAAACTGAGCAAATTTCTGAAAAAAACTTGACATGGTCTTTTCTAATGTATTTGTAGATTAAAAAGTCTTCTCCCCCTCCACACTGACCAATGTATAAAATGGAGCTTATTTTAACTACACTGAAGTGTTGGTATTAAAAATAAAATATTATCCAAATTCAGTCCATAAGACTACAGTAAAGGAGACAGAGTGTTCTAACAAATTACCGCTGAGGCTTTCAATAATTACAGCCTAAGAGGAATCCATACAGAAAATGATATTCTAATAAGGCTTCAAGGAGCCAGCAACTAATTTTAAGTTGAGAATCTAAATTTTATCCTCAGTCTGAATTACTAACCACAGAAACTATGTGTCCTATTAGTTATGTTAAATACTGTACATTATTGAAGATCTGTTAGGTATCTATATTTATGATACTTTTAATTATTTTCACCTGGAAAGATTTTGTGAATGTTGTTAAAAATTAAAGGGAAACCATATACAAAAGTGCAGTATTAAATTAATAGACTAACTTGAAAGTAAAAGAATTGCTTTCATTTTGTACTTTTCATTATTTTCAAAGAATGCACATGCTTTGAATTGCAAATTTTTATTCAAAGTAACAGAATGTTAATGTGAATAAGTAAATATTCTCAAATTTTTATATGAAATCAATTTTCATCTAAAAGATACTTGATAATTATGAAGAGGTAAAGGATTATGAAGAATATTAAGTACAGGAACAACAGGCTGGAAAATCTTAATTTTTATATATTATTCTTACCATTTATCAGTATAAGTTTGTCTTTATTTGGAAAAGATAATTATACCAATAAGCAGTAGGTAGCTCCAGGGGCATGTATTTGAAACCTACCACATGACTTAACATTCTGTGATTTAGTTTTTGTAATGAAACTGATAGAAGTTGTGGCAGTGACTATTTCAAGCTCTCAACTGGAAAATAGTGACTGACTGTATGATAAGGTCCCCAGTGATGCAGTACTTGGTCATCAGCCTTACAATGAACTTTTTACCTCATGGAACTGATTTTTCTTCTCAAATATTGGTTAAACAATGTGTGTGTGTGTGTGTGTGTGTGTGTGTATGTGTGTCTGTGTGTCTATGTTTTGAATAATTGGGATTATAATATGGGAACTACAAATTACTGTAATATTTCCATAGATGCAAGAAAATACATCTGTATTTGTTCAGCTGCCTTTCTCTCCTGAAGAAATTGTTAGTTTTAAATCTTCAACACAAAAGCAATCAATAAGATTTCTTCAAATTAGCTTTAAATTTTTACTGAAGTTTTTGGTACATTGAAAATGAAACGCAGACTGCTCATGGGATGTTACTTTGCATGTGACTCTCAATAAAAAACGCTGAGAATTAAACACTGGACCACAGTGTTCTTCTGAAACACAGGGCAGGATAATTTATCGTTCTCATGACAACTAATGCAATTTATTTAGTGGAATAGTGAAGAAATGTGTCTTTAACACTGACTTAGAAAGTAAGAATGTTGAATTCTAATGCTTTCATGGTTACTAAAAGGAGGCATAACCTTGATAAATCACTCTATCTTCTGATGTGTAGTTTTCTTCTATTTAATAATGAAAAGGGTGAGATGTCTTTGAAAGTCGCTTCTACTTGTATATTTTATTTAACATTTTAGTACATTTTCCCAAATGATGCAGTCCATTCACCTTCATCTAGTCTATAAGATCTGAAGAAACTTATTTATTCCTCAGTACAACCTTATAAGAATTGCTGTTCCCATTTTATCAGGGAGAAACCTGAAGTTCAGAAGTAACAAGAGATTTGTTGATGTCCACAGACAGCAAGTGGCAGAACAAGGTCTCAGTTTGAGACAATGGGAAACAACACTGTCAAGGCAAAATGGCTTCTCCAAAGACATTTTCATGATAAAAGACATCTTACTAAAAAAAACAAACAAAATAATATTAAAATGTGTTGAAGAGACATTGATTGCTATTATCATTTTCAACTTTTAGTGGTTAATTTCTAAATTGGATATAAGACAATAGATGGATAGACAGATGATAGAGAGGCAGGGAGACAGACAGGCAAACAGACAGGCAGACAGACAGTTGTAGTAGGGGAGGGAAGTAGCCTGAGTTGCCCGGAAAAACTGAACCAATGAAATGGGAACTGGCCTATGAGATAACGGAGCAGGGAGGTCTTTTCCACTTGTTGTCTTTTTTATTTATTTGTTTGTTTCTGTCTTTGTTGCTGTTATTTGTTTTTGGTTTTGTTTTTACTCTTCAAAATAAGATTAAATTAAATTTTAAAAAATTCAGGAAAGTAGATGGTGCCACAATTCCTCTTGTGTCTGATTCTGAAAGCCTAAAAAGGATGGGTAGAGTGGAGATCCGGCACTGGGGTACAGCGCAGAGCCTGAAGAGCATCAAAACAGGAGCTTCAGAAGGCGTGGTGAATGTGGTAGCTTCACGAGAGGAAAGAAAGATTAGCTTTCCCTCTGCCTCCAGTTAGAACCTCAGGAGAATAGATGGTGGCCTTCCACGTTGTGAGTGTGATCTTAGTTACGGAGTCCACCAATCCACATGCCTGTCTATCCCTGAGACTTCCTGACAGAGCTGCAAAAATAACATTTCCAGTTACCTGGATCACACATTGATAGATGAACATCTATGAATAAATCCAACATATGATTGACCAACTTTCACCATTTACAAAGAATAAAAATAGGTACAATATGCTTGAATAAACAACTATATAAATTAAAAACATTAGTCATAGAGGTACATCAACATAATAAAATCTACTCACTATTCACACAACGATAATTCAACAGAATACTTATAACAAATTTAGTGGGTTCCAATAAAATTTTATTGGGTTATTTGACTTATTACAAACTTGGAATTGATCAAAATGACTATGCTTGAAATGGATTCACTGTGGTTTTCAAAGATTGAAGTTAGTACGCAGTATCTATTTTGCATATATGGGCTTTGCTGTCTCATTTCATATAATTTCTCATTATTTAAATTATTTCTGGCATTTAGTGGAGTTTCACTTAACAGTGGAATCTCATTATGCTTAATTGCATCCAACCTGAAATTCCACCTTTTCAAATGGACTTTTCTCTTTCCCCCTGACTAATCTTCTCTAAATTTACACTTCATTTGCAATTCTCTTTTTGGTCACTGAGGATCTCCAAAATGAAGTCCAGTTCATTATATGCCTCATTATCAATATTACCATAGAGCTAGTATTGTCATTGACGCCAATGACATTTGATGTCTTCAATTCCATCTTATTCAGAAGAGAAGAGGAAATATTCCAGCCAGATCATTTGGAAAAGCACAGACTGATTTGTCTGAGACACAATAAATTCCAAGGCCCTTAAGGAAGAATAGTGCAGAATGTGGAAAGATAGTACCCACCTCTTCTACTTCGTGCTACATGAATTTAAACAAACTCTACCAGTTTGTTGTTGTTATTATTGTTCATTCATTGTTTTAAGCTTTAATTTACAAAATAGACTAAATATCAAGACAGTCCTTTGATTTTAGTTCAAAATTCCTCAGTACTATATCCTCTATTTTTGTGTTTGTGTTTTTCTGTTTTTATAATTCAGAAGTATGATATTTTAGAAGTCAACCACATAAAAAAGTATGATTCCATCAGTGGAAATTTATTTATTTATTTATTTATTTATTTATTTATTTTGGTGGAGCCGGGGATTGGACAGAAATTTATTTATTGATTGACTGATTTTTATGTATTTAGGACAGAGTCTCACTACTCAGCTGAGGCTTATAGTGGTTTTCCTGTTTTCAGCCTCCCCAGACCTGAGATTACAGATGTGCACCATTGTGCCAGGTCTCAGTTGCTGGCTAGGTGCACCTGGGGACAGGGTTAGCGTGACATGTGTTGCTTCGGATCAAACCCTGGTCTATGCAATTACCTAAGCAGGCATTTAGTCTGCTGAGCTATCTTGCGAGCCCTCCACCAGTGGACATTAACATGTTAAACACAGATAGAAAGATTTCTTCTTTATTTTTATTACTTAAATTAACAAATTGCTGACTTGATAAAAAATAGAAAATAATCAGGATTAAAATAATTGACAGTACCAAATATGTTATTAATATATCTTTTTAAAGAAAAATTTAAAATGTGAGTATTACCATTATTATTTCAATGTTCCAGTTTTATTTCATTATTTGATAAAAAATATCTGTGTACTATGAATTAGATTCCCAAATTGTTCAGAACTCAATCTGGTTGCATTTATTATTTTTAAGATTAAAGCACATTCCTTTGTATTTCTCTTCTTCAACTAAAGAAAAATATAAGTCAGCACCTGCTTACAGAATTTTTTTTGGGTGGGGGGGGAAGGTCTACAGGATGTTCAGGGTCTCACCACTAGATCAGACTCATAGATCTGCCTGTTTACAGCCTCCCAAGAGCAGGGATTACAGGCCCGTGACACCATGCCCAGTCTCAATTGCTGTTTCAGCCAGCTCTGGGTGTGAGGCCAACACAGCAGGCCTGGGAATTGAACTCCCGGACTCAGTGCCTGCTTACAGGTACTTTAATCCACTGAGCTATTTGGCTGACCCTCAGAATTACTTACTCACTGGCATTTTTTATACCTTTTTAAGACAGAAAAAAAAAAGCCCTAAAATACTGCATAAAGTAAATTTTGAACGCTAAAGAAAATATCAAAATACTTATCAGACCGCTTTAATGTTTGGCATTATAATTTATTCTATTCAACTTATGTACAAAATATATTACAGATGAAGAAGGCCTTAACATTACTTTCAGTCTGAACAGTTTAGGGTTTTGTTGTTTTCTTTTTAAGCTCTATGTTTCTACTTTACCTTCTATAGCATTTGCTTTAGCAACTTTCTTTCCTTTTTTTCTTTTTTTTTTTTT
>NDGN011463207.1:0-15688 GCA_002564285.1 Tympanoctomys barrerae
TCCTGTTTACAGCCTCCCAAGTGCTGGGATTATAGGCACACACCACCACACCCAGTCTCAATTACTATCTCAGTGTGCCCCAGAGGTGGGGCCAGCAGGGCAACTGATAGCATTTTAAGGCATCTCATAAAGATCAAATACATATGAGGGGTGATTTTTTTAAAAAATCATGGTGTGTGTTTAAGTTTTTAAAACTTTTCTGCAATAAAAGATGTATTGCCATTAAACCCCACCCCCTCCTGTGGAACACTTATCCCACTTGCTTTTACCACCTTCTGAAGCAGTTCTGGTCCTCCACTTACGTGAGTATCATAATTGCATGGTCATCAAGGCTGTCCTGAGGAGGGCTAGTGAGATAGCTCAACGGACTACCCTTACCTTTAGGGCTAGTGAGATAGCTCAACGGACTAAGCTCCTGCTCAGGCAAGTGCAGGGACCAGGATTCGATCCCCAGCACCACGTGCTGTGCCAGCACTGTCCCCAGCTGCCCGGAGCTGGCCACCAGGTGCAGTGGCACAAGCTGGTGATCCCAGCACCGCGGAGGCTGAAAATAGGAGGATTACTATGAGTCCAAGTTACATAGTGAGAAGCTGTACCAAATACATTATTTGGGAAAGAGCTGAAAATGCCAAGTGGATGAGAGCTCACCACAGTGTTTTCACAAGCCTGCCTTTCACTGGATGGATTCAGCAGCTGCATTCACTGCATTTTTTATTATACATCACAAGGACATTGATGAAAGAGAACTTCAAAACTTCTTCAGAAAGGGTCGAGAATGATGGAATAAATGTATTAGAAGCAAGAAAGGTATTTTGAAGGAGATCAATGATACTTTTACCGTAATAACTTTTCAACACATTTATTAATATCCACCATATTTTCAATCACCTTCCATAACCAGAACAAAATAACCTTAGAATAAAACCTTGGGAAGAAAAATAAGCTAATTATCTTTCCATACATTATCAACATCCTAAAGGAATAGTCATTTCATGACTAAAATATGGAGGGGGGAAAAACTCATGTTCAAAAAGCAGTAAAAACTTTTGGGGTTTTGGGGGGCTTTTGGGGGGTTGGGAGATTTTATTATTGTTTTGGGTTTTTTGGTGCTTGGGGGTTTTTGTTTGTTTATTGGCAAAATCTGCACCACATCTGCACTTGTTTATTCAACAAGCCTAAGGCAGGTGCCTGGTCTTGATACAGGGGAAAGGACATACACAAACGTCATCCACAATGTCCAGGGCAGGAAGGCAAGTTGTCCAAAACCTCAAAACTCATGGGGCTGCAGTGTCACTGCAAGAGGGGAGGTCACAGGATCAAGCATGAGTGTAGTCTAGAATTGAGGCAAGGACAGCTTCCTTGAGATGCATCAGATGAGCCTTGTAGAAATCAGCAGTCTGATCACCTGAAGAAGAGAAAGGACAGTGGTGCAGGAGGGGACTGATCTTACGTACACCTTCAAGGACCTACAGCATGAGGAAAGGGGGTCAAGGAGCAGGAGGCCTCAAGACACTTTCCCTCAAGACTTCGAATTATACTCTCAAATTGTTGGGGAAATACAAAAATGTTTGCAATTGAGTACAAAATTACATTCCAACTGAAAGCCATGAAAGTGGCAGGGTGGGATCAAGGTGACTCAGCTGGAAGACATTTCCACTGAGGCTCTGTCAGCTGAGGGACCAAGTAAGACCTAAAATCCCATCCCTACATTCAGCTTGCCAGCCATCCATCCTGGCAAAGGAGGCTTCCTCCTACTAGAAGCCAGAGGTCTTCCCCTCTCACAAAGTTGTGCTGTGCTTCTCCAGCCTGAGAAAGGTTCTGCATCTATGCAGATTGAGCCTCTTTTTCTAATTCATAGAATCAGAGAGGTCACCTTATTCTAGTTCACATGCAAACAGCAGTATGAGCTACATCTCTCCTTGGGCTTGCAATTATTTTAGTGATAAATCATAAGGTTGTGAACTAAAGTAGAGAAATTAATGAGCAAATATGATATTTGCCAAGCATCTTCACTCATCAAATTCACCCATCACCCTCATTTTGAGGGTGTTTCTGACCATACACAGGGAGTTATAGCAAAGCTCTACCGGGGACAGGGGATAAACTGATATAAGAAGCAGTGGAAACAAACACATTTTTAGATGTTAAAAGCCTGACTTATCCTCTGCTTTTTAAAATTTCTCTTGATCTTTATATCACTGTCCTGGTTAATGTTTTTACCACTTGGGAACCTCAGAACCCCAGAATCAGGTTTAACTCTTTTTCACCTCAATATGTCAAACTGCGAAGGGCCATCCTCGTCCATACTTGCTTCTCTTTGCAAATCTTACTGCTTACGATCCAAGTGCTTCTTGCCCTTCACTGATCTAAATGAAATGTTCTATCATTCTCTCAGCTTCTATTCTCATCGATCTCCAACTGATGCTGTCCCAGTAGGCTTCTTATACTCCATAAGATCATAATCCTGTCAAGAGCTTGTATCAGATAGAGCAAAGAGTTGAAATTCTTCAACTCAACACTTTAATCACTCCATAAGACAACCCCAAGTGTCCTCTCCAAACTAATTTCCTCCAATTTCTCGTATTTGCTCTGACTCAGAAATTCATGCCCTTGGTCTCTAACCATCAAAACCCTACTCACTGCACACTTCCTTATGAAGTCTGCTTATGAGAAGCTGATAAACATTTTAAAAGAACATTATTCAGGAAATTCTGGCTTTGAATAGTAGGGAGATCTTACCATGGCTCGCAAAGCCTGGTTGATCATCACAGGTACTAGGAGAGCTTTACAAAGAGTGACCAGATTCACACTCCTAATGCCTTCTCTAGAAATTCGGTTGCAATAGGTTTAGAGAGGGATCTTGTGAAGCTGTATTTCTAAAAAGATTTCAGAAGATTCCCATTTGTGAATCTTTCTGAATGGCCAGTGAAGGTCTCATTCATCATCTTATTTCTATGATGGGAATTTCTATAATAGGCAGCTCCCCAGGGTGGACAGATAGAATAAATTCTGTGTTGGAAGTGTTTCTATGTCCTCTTTCCTCTTTTATACTACTTAAAACTATTTCAGTCTCCCCCACAATTAATTTGTCCAATTAAGTTGAATTTTCTTATGGAAGAGCTAAAGTGTACTATGTCCAGGACCAAAAAAGAGTGCATCTCAACAGTACTGAGAATGACACTATTAAATACAGAAGTCTCTTGGCTGTTCAACTTTGATCTTAGATTTAAGAGATTAGTAAACCCGAAATGTGTACTTTTCATTGAAACCGGATATACACCTTTAGTTCAAATGCAAATGTGAACTCATGCAATGATATTTCATTTGGGTTTCAGAATTGTTAGTCCTCCACTTGACAACTCTTTTTCTTCCAGTGTTGATTTTTTTCCCTTTCATTCTTTACATTGCTTTGTACTTATTTTTAAATATCTCTTAACTGACCACTGGCAGTTATTTTAGGACATGATGATAAATTTTAAAACTTAGTTGCGTGAAACAGCCACAGAAATTTTTCTGCATGTGGAACTATGCTCACAAAGTATTACCCCATTATTCCGGAAAAGAAGTATCTGGACAGATTTGGAACATTCACAAAACTCCATTTTAAAGTTGTGTATTTAAAGTGTGTATGCAATGTCAAGAATATACGAAAATATATAAGTACTTTTTAAACACAAAAAATATGATAATTTTCTTTTTAAAAAAATCAACCCTAAGCACTAGGAAGATAGCTTGCTGCACTGATCCCACCCCCAGGGCCTGCTGAGCTGGCCATCAAGACCAGGCATCGAGGCACATGCCTGTAATCCCAGCACTGGGGAGGCTGAAAACAGGAGAATCATTATAAGTCTGTGTAGTGAAACCCTATACCAAATACACAAAAATATCAACTTCATTATGATGAGATATAATAATGTACAATAGGGACTGCCCCAGATAGCTCAGCAAATTAAAGCACCTGCTTAGGCAGACACAGAGATCAGTGGTTCGATCCCCAGCCTGTCATGCAAGCCCAGCCCCCGGGGCACACTGAGACAGTGATTGAGACTGGGCATGGTGGTGCACGCCTATAATCCCAGGGATTGGGAAGCTGAAAACAGGAGGATCACTATAAGTCCAATCTGTGTAGTGAGACCCTGTATCCCTGTAGACCCTGCATTAAATACAAAAAAAAGTACAATAAACTTCATCTATTTTAACATGCACTGTAGATGAGTTTTGACATTTATGAACATTCATGAGATGGAATCACCAGTATCCTCAAGTTACAGAACTTTTAATGCACCCTAAAAATAATTTAAACAAAAATAACAGCAAAATTAAACCTACACTGAGTAAATTAGACTCTAGTCTTCCTCTTTTTACAAAATATATTTAATTGGGTACAGTTAGAATTAGTGTACACTGGCGGTTCTCAACAGAGAGTAGATTTGAGGCCAGAGATTATTTGGCAATAGCTAGAAATATTTTTAGTTGTTTGAATTGAGCATTTAACTAGTATTTGATGAGGAGAGGCTAGAGAACTGTTAAACATATCACATAGAATGACTCCAGGACACACGCACATACAGAAAATAGAGGATTATTAAAATGTCAGCAACCCTGAGGTTGAGGAACGCTGGTGCTGCTGTATCCCTGTCCATAACTGACAAAGAACAAAGTAGTATAATATTCACTCTTGGAGTCTTTACAGATTCTCACTGGTCCTTTCTGAAACCTCTCTCCATTGCCCAACAGCTACTCTACAAGGAGAGCATTATTTTTCTCCTCATTTCTCAATGAAGAGAAACTGAACCTTAGAAAGGTGAATTAAACTGATTGAGATCATACAATTAGTATAGAGCAGAGCTAAGATCTAAATCCAAGTTCCTTCACTCTGGAGCCCATTCTCCAGCTATGCATGATATTATTCATCTTTTTAAATGAAACTGTAAACTCCCTACTTGGTCTAAGCAACCCAGTAAGCAAGCAAAACATCCAAGAAATATTAGCAAGCCAAATGCACAACACCATTAATCTAATAAGAAAAAATAACTTCTCCAACCAATTTCATCCTTTTCCCCAAAAAGAATTTAGTAAATGAAAATATGTCTTATATTTGCTATGCACCAGGGTAAGAATCTTCTTTCATTCAAGCCTCACAGGAACATTGCATAGTTATTACAAACCACATCTTTAACACAAGGAAACAGAATCTCAGAGAAACTTAACCACAACAGTGCTGGGATTTAAACCAAGACCACCTGGGTTTGTGTGTTACCAAGCTACTCAACAGTTTTTGCTAGGGACTGTTTGTATGCCATCCACTAAATTCATGTGTCAAAGGTTTAACTTCCAGGATGATGGTATTTGGAGATGGGGGATTTTGGCCATTACTTAGGTCATGAGGGCAGAGGCCTCAGTGGAATGGATTTAGTCCCTTTATAAGAAGAGACACCAGACAGTTTGTGTTCTCACCACTCCCACCACTGAATAAGGACATAGCAAAAAGGAGGATATCTGCAAACCAGGAGCAGAGTCTTCACCAGAATTCAGTCATGCTGGCATTCTGACCTCAGACTTCTACCCTCCAGAACTGTGAAAAAATGATTTCTGGTAAGCACATGATCTGTGGCGTTGTGTGCGTCAGTCCAAGTTCACAGAGATAGCTGAAAATTATTTTTTTAAATGTACCAAAAGAACTCAAGCTCTCTCCTGTTTCCACCTTCTGTTTGCCCACTATATGAGAACAAGTGTTCATCTTCAAAGTCCTTGGAAGGAACCCTTTTCTTAAATGTTCTTCCTGTTTTGGAGTTAGAGTAAAATAAATAATATACCAAGCAATAGGTACCAAACAAATGTTATTGTGTTGTTGCTGCTACTGCTGCTGCTATTGTGCTTGTTTTAACCTATAAAATCTTTTCAGTGTTAATTTCCTGCATTAATCACCTCTTAAAAGCTTTTGTCAGGGACAATTAGCAACCACTGATGTGCTTACTATAAACACGGGATGAAATACTGACCTTTGATCAACCTTAGCTTCCTCATTTGAGAGTGGGACCTTAAAATTTACTTCCTCTCAGGTTATAAGGTCTTCATGAGTCAATCTCTGCCTAGTCAGCACCATGCCTCATACATGGGATGAGAACAGTAAATGCAACAAGCACAGTCTCTAACTTGGCAGCACCAGCTCACCCAGAAGCTTGTTACAAATGCAGAGTCCCAGAAGACTTATATCTCCATGAAATTTGGAAAGCATAGAACTAAAGCATTGGTGGGGAGTGAAGCCTGAGAAGACTAAGGACAAATCCCTGACAAACCACTAGAAGCTAGATTCTAGAACAACCTTTTCCATCTTAAAACATGCTTGGGATTTGACTAAACCCCATCTCCCATCCTAGACTTCTGCAGAGGCAGGGTTCTCTTTATTCAGGAATGGATCTTCATCTCTACAACAAGCTCATCTTAATAGTGTTCTTTTCTCCAGTCCAAGGGATCGTCACTTCATCTGGGTGGAGCAAAAGCCTTTCCACTTCTTCACCAGACTTTTCTGCTGCCCCTTCAGCCTGAGCTTTTCAGACTCAAAAATTGGGAAGATCTTTTTCTATATTCTGTGCTGGCTCTTTCTTTCCTCCAAAATAATGCACATAGACAAACTAACTAAATGGAGGTTGACAGTGAAATAACATAGCCAGAGAAAATGGGTTATTAATGCCAAAATGTTTTCCTGCCAAATGAAGTGGATTTTGTATGCTCAGAGACTAGAGTGGAAGGGAGGGAGGGAGGGAGGGAAAAAGGGAAGGAGGGGGGAGAGGGAGGGAGAGACAGACAGACAGACAGGCAGACAGACAGAGACAGAGAGAGACAGAGATGCAGAGACAGACAGAGACAGAAAGACAGAGAGACAGAGACAGAGATCTTTTCCTCCATTTCTCCCCCAAACTATGCTTAGAAGTCTTGCGATGTGGAGAGTATATTTTCTTTGCGAAAGTCTCACACATGCACATACATACACACAATCTTATACAAATTGGCTACAGGCAATCGAACTGGCTCAGGCAAGAAACTGCTCCTATCTTAGAAAGAAAATAGAAAAATAATAGATAAAAACATCAGAAATTATACACAATTTAAAAAAATAAGAAGATACGTTATTCGCCAGTGGTTTTTATACGGCTCATTGCTGTCTTCACACTACAAATGCACTTAGCTAACTTATCTTTAGCAAAGGAGCCAAGCATGCTCTCTGGAAGAAAGATAGGCTGTTCATCAAATGGTGCTGGAAAAATGCTTTCCAGATGCCAAAAACTAAAACTAGATCCAGATCTACCTCCATGCACTAAACTAAAGTCAAAATGAACTAAAGATCGAAACTTTAAAGCAAAAACACTAGATCTACTGGAAGAAAAAATAGGTAGAAATCTTGAAGATATAAGGGTAAGCAGAGTTTATGAATGAAAAACAGACTGCATAGGATATACTTCGAAGAGTCAACAACTGGGATCTCATTTTATTGAAAAGTTTCTGTACATCCTCCCTACTTTTTGCTATGATCCTTTGTATTCTCTGGATTTGCTATTTTTATCCTCCCTGTGTTGGCTCAAAATTCTCAATCTTGGTTAAACTTGGAAAAGATTTCAACCTCCTGCCTCAACACTGATCTAAGTCCCAAAGGATGCCCTGCTAGGAATTTCCCAGGATCCAGGTCCAGTAAATTCCTTACCCAACTGCATCATGTGTTCGTCACCACTCCGTGCTCCACTCTCTCTCTCTTCCCCTCCCTCCCTTCCATAATTGTATTTATATATGGAAACTGGCGAACACTGCAAATTGGGATCTTTACTCCAGACAGCTGCTTTTATTATCATAAATATATAACTAAGCTAGTGCTACATGCTAAAATGATATAATTTTGGCTCTATTGGTATAAATAAAACATGATTAAAATTAATTGCACTTTTTTCCGTTTTCCTTGTGTCAGCATTATGCACACATAATCCTTTTCTCCTTGATAGGAAAGGCTCTAAGCCGCATCCATTCATATTCTTCATATGGCATTTCATACTCCCAGCATCAACCCTGGCTAAGATGAACAAAATCAGAGTAGACGGTGGGCTATACTTTTATTATAGTTTCTTCATTACAGAGTTTTCATCCTTCTTCCTTCTACTCTTCTAGCTCCCTGGCTTTCCATCCTTCTTTGATCCAACCTTGGCACTTGGAAAACACCCAGAAGATTTACATATGTAAATAAAAGCTTTGCTACATCCCACTGGACAAGTTACTTAGTTATTTAACCTCCTAGTTTTCATTCTTTTATCTATTATAGAATATATAGCCCAACATGGTGGCACATGCCTTTAATCCCAGCACTCTTGGAGAGTAAGGCAAAAAGATCTCAAGTTCAAGGTCAGCCTGGATAATTGAGTGATTTTTAAAGACTCTCTTGAAATAAAAAACTAAAAAGGGCTGGGGATATGAGTCAATATGAAATCTCTGGGCTCAATCCTCAGTACCACAAAAAAGAAAGAAGATAGATCTGTAGATAGATAGATAGATAGATAGATATAAATATAGATAGAGATATAGAGATATAGATATGAGAGGAAAAAAGAGAATAGGTACTAGCATTCAATCATCATTGTCATTATTAGATCATTATTGTAGCTTGAAATTAACAGTTGTATTTACATTATGGAAACTGGTGAACACTGCAAATTAAGATCTTTATTCCAGAGAACTGATTTATTATTATAAATACATAACTAGGCTAGTGCTACATGCTAAAATGATAGCATTTTGGCTCTATCAGTATAATGAAACATGATTAAAATTAATTGATTTTTTTTCCTTTTTCCTTTCTATGATTACTCAAAAGTTTAAATTACATTGTACTATTTGTATAGGGTGGTGCTAGATTAGATAGTCCCTAACCCACACAGTAGGATGACCTCATAATATCTCCCAGGCCCACATAGTAAGACAACCTCATAACATCTCCCAGTGTTGTCTTCTGATATTCCTGAGTGTCCCAGAATTTGATCTACATATCAGCCCAAGATGATGATTGTCACCTCTGTCACCCATTGTCCCTTCCTGAGTTCTCAGGAAACTTGCATGGTCTAATCACCTTGATACTCCAGAATGACATAATTTCCCTGTTTGCTGTTGGTCAGGCTCCCCCATAGCTACTAGTCATGATTACTGTCAGCCACCAGGAGCTCAATATCCTATTTCAAAAGTCACTGCCCACTTCCTCACAGTATCCAGGTGGCAACGGAAAGGTCAACTCAGTGCCCACCATTGAAAAAAATTCCAAGTCTCCTTATAGTCAGCTTCTCCTTTTCACTTACATTCTCATTATATTACTAAGACCCACTCTTCTACCTCTGGCCCAGACAAGAGAAAAAAATTGCTTTAATATACAAACAAATAAGCAAAAAACTTCTTTTGATATTTCCTAGCTGTCCTTACCTCCAACTCTTATATCAAAGCTCCTCCATGAAAAAAAAAAAAAAGCTCCTCCAGGATATGCAAAATGTGAAGTTTGATTACTGCAAGATTAGAGGGAAAAAGCATGTTTTCATTTCCAATAATGTTTTAGGCTTTTATCTACTACTTAGAAAAATAGAGAATAGTTTGTCTTTCATACTGCTTATAGATAGGAAACAAATTGCACAAAAACTTACATACATTCTAAGAAACCACATCAAACACAATAGGCAACAAACTAAACTGAAAATGTGCAGAATAATTGTGCAGTATTAGCATTCTAATCTCCTGCCACCTTCCCACTCCTCCCAAAAGAGAAGAACCTGAGTGAACTGTTTCCCTCTGGAGGAAGAGTTGGACCCACTGGCAAGTGTCGGATACCCAAGTACACAATTGCTGTGAAAGGGTAGTCATTGCAGAAATTTTGCTGACATGAGTAGAATCTACAAGCGCCTATAAGAAATATTTGCTTTCTGCACATTTCACAATATGTGCCTTTCCCCAAGGAAATGAGTGATGATTTACCTTTAAAGACCATCTGTTCAAACTTCCCCAAACAAAGGAGTTTGACTCACCAAATGACTCTTTGCCAGCAACTTTTACATATTGTTCTCTGAGGGGAGAAAAGTAAAAAAAAAAAAAAAAAATGAATAAATTGTTTTAAAAAGTAAGTAGAATCTCTTCTGCTGCATTATATAACCAGATAAAACTCCTTTGTCTAAATGGAGACACCAAATCTCAAAGGATTTCTCTCAGCAAATCTTGAAGACCAGGGAAGATAAGAGATTTAATATGCAATAGCCATAAGGTAACTGCTACATGAGCTTTGCATTTTGTTTTATTTTATTTTATTTATTTGTGCATTTACTCTTAAAAACTATTTAGTTCCTACCAAAGGATATAGGCTTCTGCCTTCTTAGATTTTGTTACTGTTAAAAAAATAGACAAAAACTTGTGTAGGGACAAATTAAACTTTACTACTCTGGAAGAAATTGTCTGTGTCCCTTCCCTTCTCATGCATGTGTTGAAGCCTTGATTCTGTTTTGAAATGGAGCCTAGGATAGGTCATCAGACCCTAAGGGTACATCCTTGGGTGGAATTGGTGCTCTCCTAGGCATGATGATCTCTGAGCCATGTGAAGTTACAGCAAGACATTATCTGCAAAATCTGCTAAGACCTCGCTCTAGTTTTCCTAGTCTCCACTCTACTAGAAATAAATGCTGCTGTTTAAGCTACTCTGTCTATAATGGCTGATAGCATTCCCCAAGCTAGGATATTTAGGTGGTGGCATCATGTTACATACCTACACACATGGGCACACACACACACACACACACATACACACACCAAAAACTCTCAAGGTGAACCTATAGCGTGACAAGGAGAACATCACTCCAGTGAATAAGTCATCAAAGGCCTCAAAGAAGAGGTACAGGAGAGCACGGCCTTCACATGGGTTAGCAATGGAAAGAGTTAAAGGAGGTACACACTAGGCCACATGACCAGCAAGTCTAAGAACCCAAGAGGCTTAGCATGCTCAAAGGAAAGAAAGAGACTGTAGGACAATGAAACAGGGGTGAAGGGTGAGCAGGTGAAAAGTCATGGCATTCACAGCTACTCAAGGGTGAGACTGGGTGGGGCTCTGTCTCATGGATTATATGGAAAACCACTGCAGATCTCAACTAGGGAGCAGTTGCAGAAAAACAAGTGATATTGGACATGTACTATGGAAAGCTGGCTGACTGTGTCTTGTGTGTAACAAACAGACCACAGTGGGACAGTAGTTAAAAGCAGGGAGACAAGTTTGAAATACATCAAAATGTATTTCACCTGGCAAAAGGTGAAATGCCTTGACTTCTAGGGTGTGACAACAGAGATGGACACAAAGGCCAAGAGGTTCAGTATACACTTTGGAGGTTGAGCCATGAGATGTAGTAGACTAGGTGAGGTAAATGAAGGAATCAGAGATGACCTCTGGGTCACTGGCTGAGCGGCTACAAGGTGGTGTCAATTCATGGAGACAAAGGAAAAATTAAGAACTGGTGGGGCAGACAGTTTGCATATCAGGAGCTCTGTTTGTCTTTCCCCCATCTTATAGATGAGGAAACTAAAGCACCAAAAGGTTAAAATAACTTAGCCAAGATCACTTGGCTAACTCATTCTTTGTATATTTTTTCGTTAGCACACGTAGCATTAAGGTCAAAAATTCTGAATTCTGACCTCAGGACTATTTATTAGTCATCTGTTTCATGACCCTCTAGCAAGATGCTAGATTTCTCTTCTCTTGGAATTGGAATTTTCCTTGTTCAGGGTTTGTATATAGTTGACTGGTACAAGGTAAACAGTATACATGGCATTATATGTAATAAATGATCAATAAATGTTAGTGATTATTATCATTGATCATCTCTAAGGCTAGAAATACAATAGCATTACAATTCCTGATTCACTCCAAATGAAAGAACACAGCTAGAAGGCATATTTTCCCCCCGAAGGCCTTAACCTGTAGCACTGGTCTTACTTCTCATTGTTACAACAACAAACCAGAATCAGATCCTGAATGCCTCTGAGAGGTTCTCACTCATGGTGGGCGGATGAGAAATGTTTATTGAAACCTTTATTTAAGCCTAAAGTAAAGGAAATATAGGAGGCAAGAGACAAGATATGAAAACCCATCAAAAGGGTTTGAAATGACAAAAGTGGAAAAGTCCCAACTTTAATCAGGGAAAGTTGGCTGCATCAGTGAAAAGATAACCTCACATGATACAAGCAGGCAGCAGAAATCTTGATAGTGGAAAGCCAAAGGGGCAGAGTATTGAAGAGCCTTTCCCCTAGCCTGACCTCAGAGGAAGAACTGGCTCAGAATTAGCAAGATTGAGTGGTATTTAGCTTCACTGACTGGAAAATTCCTTCCCTGACCCCACATCGGTATAGAAGCCTCTTCCATGATGCCAAAGTACACCCACTGTGAGGGTGCCTTTGGTAATGTTATCACTGCATGGTTATTTTTTTCTTTGGCAAAAGTAGGCAACAGTGCAAAATCAGTGCCAACATCAGGGTAAACCTGGTGAAGAATGTCTTTTAAATGACTCTGAAAGGTAAAAAGAAACTAGAATCAGTCCAACAGGCATGAAAAGCCATCAGAGGAAACAAGATACAGGCAAGACCATGGTGAGACATGTAGAAATGGTGAATAAAAGTGTCATGATTCCCTTCAGAAAATACAGGGCCCTCGTTAAGTTCAGCCCCATCCCCAGCAGGCTTTTTCCTGATTCCTCCTGGCTGGCTACCTTTCTCAGGGGAGTCTGGTTCCTGCAGTCCTGGGAGACGGTGGAAGTTAAGAACAAGAGCTTTGGAGTCAGCTTGCCTGAAGTTTGAATCCTAGTTTGCTAAGTTTTTCAAGCATAATGAAAAAATTACTTAAGTTTTTAAAGTCTTGGTTTTCTCATTAATTAATATGCAGAAGGATATGACTGATTTCCTCTCTCCCCCCTTGTGCACACAGAAGAGAAGCTTTGTGAAGACAGAGAGAAGGTATGTTCAAGTCTGGAAAAGTGATAGTGCTGGCACCTTACTCTCAGAATTCCCTTCCCTAGGACTATGAGACAATAAATTTCTGTAGTTTAAGCAGAGAGAAAGAGAACAACATGAAGAGAGGGAGGGAGAAAGAGAAGGAGGGAGAGAGACAGAGAGAGAGAATAATGACTGTACCTAGTACCTAACTCACAGACTTGCTACTAGGTGACAATGAGATAATGCATATAAAACACCTGGCGTGCAGTTTTTAACAAGTATTTACATTTGTTCTAATGTTATCTGGTGTTTTGCTCTGGCTACACCAGGATTTCTTTCTTGATCAAAATAAATCTTTAAAATATACTTACAACTTTATTAGATTCCAATCCATTCCTGCTGCTGTCACTCTAAAGAAGATTATTTATTGAGTACTGACAGCTCTTTTTTTTTTTTTTAGTGGGCTAAAAGAAAATAGGAAAAGAAATCATTGCATGCAACCAAGGACTAAGAGCCACAAAGAGAATAGGTTAAAGTGTATTTCAGAAATGTACTGGAAAAGATGAACAGTGAAGACAACTAAAAAAGATCCACCCCAGGTATACTCAAATTCTTGTGAAGGTTAGGATAACTTCTGATATGTTGTAAGAGTTGTGACTTCCCTTTGTGCATTATTCTGTTCCTCTTTATTCCTTTTCCTAGATATATCCAAACATCTAAACAACCAAAAGAATGGCATATTGGCTGGAAATAAATAGGAAAGGGGAGGGGAGGAATTCTGTATTTCTGTGTCTTGTCTCAACAAGATGTCTTGTCTGAACAAGATCACTCTAGGCAGAGAAGAGAAACCCCAGGGGAGAAACAGGTGGTGGCCAAAGCAGAGAGCAGGCCAGTTAATCTTAGGGATGCCCCAGATGAGAAAGAAGATAAGATTGGGGGTTCCCTGGGGGGATGCCTGTCAACTCAGCAACAATTCTGCAAAGATTTGCCCCAGCCCAAAGCCCCCAGGTGATTTCCTCCTCAGAATAATCTTGGATCAAATGAAACTGCTAGACTTGAAGACAGAGAGCACTTGGTCAAATAGCAGGGTCATTTGTTGTCCAAACCAGGACTCCTTGGGTGAAAGAGAAGGTGTTCATGATGTTGCTGCCTCAGTTGGTATATACTAGGCCTGTCCAGATGCCCGGCCCAGTGTCCACTGCTCTATTTTATACACAACCACAAAACAAGAGCCTAGAGTGAGGCTAGAGAACAAAAGAAAAATAAAGAGGTTGAGTAAATGATTGGGAAGGAAGTAAATATTTTTAAAGCACTTTACTAACCTTATATATTACGGTTTGTGCAGAGCACTTTATTTTTAAATTTCATTAAATCCCTGCAAATTAGAGAGGACAGCATCCTTTTTGCCCCGTGCTACCACCCAGGCTGAGCAGTCCTCTGCTCTTGGGTTGGCTGTCACCATGATTACAGTTCATACTCAGTTCCTTGATAGCTCTTCAACGCTTTGCATAAGGTAGGTCATGAAGTCATCAAACGCAGGCAAGGCAAGGAGGAAACAGGTTCAGAGAGGTCAAATGATTTCAATAAGGTCACACACTTGCAAATAGCGAGGCCAAAATTAAAATTGGGGTTTTTCTGGCTGCAAAGTTAGTGGTCCTGCTCACTAGGCTGTAAGAAGAGTAAAGTGAATGAGTGGGGTTGCAGCAGGGGAGAGAGCGTGGGAAGAAGCGCCACCCCAAACTTTGGCTCCAGCCAACCCTGTTTCCTGCCAGCCAGGCCATTCATTCATCAGGTTCCTTGCCTTAACAATTAACTGATCACATTATTCTCCTATCCTGCCATGGTCTTCCCTTCTCCTCATCTTACCATTACTCAGCACTTTTCATGAGCTGTTGTGCTTTACCTGTTCTGGCTTTCCCCACCCCACCCCACCCCATATGAATCCTAAGCAGCTTTTTGAACCTGGTCCATTATTCTCTTCGTGATACACAGCAACCAGGAAGTAGAGATCCTAGTGTAAGAAGCTGGTTGTGCTGCAGGGTTCACACACACACACACACACACACACACACACACATGCGTGCACGCGCGCGCGCTCACGCGCATATGGTACCAGGGATTGAACTCAGGACCTTGTGCTTGCCAGGCAAGCACTTATTCTACTGAGCTATCTCCTGGGCCCTGTACTGCAGATTTTTAAGGCCCTTATCAGCCCATTCTCACACCAAAAGAGGAATTCTCCCCCAAGAAACAGAAGTCACTGTTTCTCATGCACACCCATCTCCTCTTTTCTGAGTCATAAATTTCACCAACTTGCAATTTTTACAGATTATGGAGAATGAAAACGTCACTGAAAATAGGAGATCATAAATTATACCCAAATTTCCATTAACAACTTCTGCAAAGCAAAAGAAACAATCAACGGGAAGAAGAGGTAACTTGACAGAATGGGAGAATATTTTTGCAAACTGTACCTCTGATAAAGAAAATGTTAATATCCAAAATTTATAAGAAGCTCATTGTTTATACCAAAAGAACAATCTGATTTTAAAACAAGTGAAGACCTAAAAAAGACATTCTTTTCAAAAAGAAGACATACAAATGGCCAACCATTATATATTGCAAAGATAGAAACTCAGAATGAGGGCCGGGGAGATAGCTCAGTAGAATAAGTGCTTGCCTGGCAAGCTCAAGGGCCTGAGTT